>CABFOW010002319.1:46460-106476 GCA_902141385.1 Timema californicum
GTAGACTACTGTGTTAATGAACATTTTTGTGACTGTCTTTTAAATATTTGAATGGTTATTAGGTGTTTTATAGTTGTTAATTTGTTTATTTAATTTACTTATATTTTATGTGTTCTCTTAGTTTATTAATTTACAGACTTGATTAAGACTATTTTTATTTTATTTTATGACTTGTTTAGTTGTAATTAGTTTATATGTACAGTTAATCGGTGTGTGTACGTAGTGATAATTTTAATAATTAAAACTTTGAATATTCCGGGGGCATTTTCATTCGTGTTTGGTCGGCAGCATACCCCAATATCTCTAAAAGAACTCGTGGTTCACACGTCCATGTGTGAACGGCCTGTGACCCTCCCAGGTCACGTGCGCCCCCACGTTACAATATTAATACTTATAATTGGATCGAGTAATGAAATATATTGTGCCGCCTCGTATTTATTATGTCTTCTTAGCCTACAAGAACTACAACAGAGAAACATACTATTGTAGGGATCCTAATGGAGTTGAACTTATATTGGAGCGGGTAGTATGCTTTGATGTGATACATCTATTTACGTTACTATTGGGCGGGGTCCAGTTGTAACATTATACCACGTAATGTTACAGAAGATTTGTTGATGCTCTGCATCTGAAAAACAAATCCATGTTGAGCGCTTAGGGAACTACCCCCTTAAGCCCTGCCATGGCCCCTTTTTTACCCGTAGGTACTGGCGAGGAGTTAGTTACAGCTTTAGTACATTTATGTGGTTAGTGATTCTAATAAGAATACAAGTCTTAATTCTCCTGATGGCATTTTTTGACCTTTTGGTAGACTATATGTGTCTCTTGAAAATGTTTGGTCGTTGTTTGGATTTGGTGCTCTTAACATACCGTTTTAAGAAAATTTTGTTTCAAATTTAATTCTATATGAAAATTTCATTGTTCCGTTCTCACTTTTTATTTTTGGACTGGTGAGGTATATCGCTGGTCTGTTTACATATTGACGTATTTGAAATCTTCTGATATATTCGTTAACCTCGCTTGAAAATGGCCATTGATTAGCATTAGAGCTGATTCCGTCTATTTCCGCTATTATCTAATATAAATCAGTAGTGTTTGTTGAAAAGTCGTTATATTCCTCCTGATAGTTCTTGAGATTCGACATTAAATAATTTCGAATGTCCTGTTGCCACTTCTTCGTATTGGAAGTCATCTGTATTGTCACTTGTTTGTAGTGATAGGTCTTCAATTCTTTTAAATAGAAATAGCAATTGTTTAGCAGTAAAAGTTTCTTCTTTTTTTACGTCTAGTGGATGTTTCAAAATCGTATGTTGTATATGAAGTTATGTATATGAGTTAGTAATCTTTTGCGTAATCTAGCTTGTTTTGTAATTCTAAATTGAAAATCATACATTTTTACTCCTACACATACGTCTAGCATTTTTTGGAAATATTCAACACTTCTATTTTGTGGATCAACATTACCTGCGGTCTTATTTATTACTATTTCTGTTATACTGAACAAACATTAAGATGCATTGCACAAACACAAGTAAAGGCTATCAGACTCTTGTATTTTGTACGTTGTACGTTTACTCTCTGTTTGAGGGATCTCATTTTCGACTCCTGTTATGAATGGGTTGGCTGCTTCTTCATAAGCGGTAAATTACCAAACTGAAGTCTGGTTTTTTGTTATCCTAGAATATATAGCAGATAGGTCTCACATCAGCCCAAAATCGACAAACAAACCAGAAATATTATTTATTTTTAATTTGAAATGTTTCTATACACCTTTAATAAAATGACAAAGTTGTATGAATATTTGTTGCGGAGTTATTGCTTTTAAAAATGATCCATTTATATTTACAATGAGTTTAGTACCCGCTTGGGTTATACACATACATCAATTACGCTAGTGAGCTAAATATGAGGAAGGTTGATTTTAGAGAAAGTGTACACGTATTTTCACGGAGAAAGCGTGGGGAAACACTATAATTAACAAGTCGTCGGCGAAGGTAAAAACTCCCCGTCGTCTTGGGGAGAGCTTCCAACTCAGTAGGACCTGGCTCCATACCTATGTACCAGAATACCGGCCAACATACCGATCCATGGGAACATCCCATAGTAAGAATTTTTCCACTCTACCTCCTGTACATCTCAGGGTGGCGTATCTGTTTCTGCAATAGTCCCTCAGACTCTTATACAAGTTCTAAGGAAACCTTAACTCTCTGAATCTATGAAATAACGAAGGCCCTCATAGATAATTGAAAGCCCCTGAGATGTCCACAAAGATTCCCACAACGTATTTATCCACCGCAAGATTGACCACCTTCACAATCGCGTCCTCTGTAGACCTGGCATTTTGAAGGCCATACTGACGCTCATGCATTCCTAGCCGCTCTCTATGTCTCAATATTCTCTCGCACAGAACCTTCTCTTGAAGTTTCCCGCAGATTGGCCTGTATGACTTTGTGAGTTGTAAGTCCTTGTCCTAACCCTTACTGAGCACTATTACCTTGCTCTGTTTTCAGATGCTAAAGATCCCACCTTGAGTGAGGCATTCGTTTATGAGTGATGCTAAAAAGGAAGATATTTCCGCTTTTGTCTGCTGTAGCACTTAAGCCATTATTCAGTCTGGACCTGGTTCTTTATTTTTCTCTTAAGTAGTCTATGAGCCTAATCATCTCTACCACCATCACAAGTTCGGCATTGATTTTTTGTACATACTCTACATCAAGCAGTCTTCTCAGTTCTATCTGTTGCAAAGTTTCACCCTCCAGTTGATCATCAGAGAGCAGGGCTTCTATCAGGAGCTTAGTGGTGTCCTCCAGCAGGTCATTGTAGTTCCGTTTAATCCTCTTAACGTTGACAGGGATGATGATGGCCTTATTTTATCCGACGCTTTTTGTACGGGATTCCCCACAGGTTTTTGCTAATTCCCCCCTGTACCATCAACGTCACACCTTGTGTACTGTTTAAAATATGTGCCAATAGATGGTACTTCATGCCCACTGAGGTCAGAGGTGGAGTGTAGAAGGTTAGGTCAGTGATGTACGGATGATTGAACAGGGCACCCGACGAGGTAGAAGAGGGTCAGACAAAAAACATTTCTGGAGTGCCCAGTGGGCTAATGTATTAGAGTGTTTAAGTGTGTTCGGTTTAATCTGCCCTACGCTATTGTGGGCCATCTAAGTTAATCAATTTACTCATTAATATATGTTGAGCTCATTCTCACTGTGTTTTTTTACAAGTTGATTAGTCTTATTTTGTAAAAAATAACGGAGGAGAATTAACCGCGTACCAAAGCTCAATTAATGGAATTTTCCGATCAACGAGGTGATGTGATCGTTTAGTGACGTATTGGTACTGCGATGTATCGGAGAAATGTACCTAGTGATAACAAAAGGGTATACCCCTTGACAAATTCCTCCCAGCTATCCTTTTCTCAGCTCTTAGAGTGCGGTTCCTGTACTATCTGGTGTTGGGTAGTGATTTTTACTATCTTTCCTTCTGGCTCTTTCGTTATACTACATTGAGGATTTGGCATTTGCATCAGCAGTGCATTCCGTAGGTGTTCCATTACATACAGTAAACGTCATCTCCAGTTTTCCCAGGTAGGGCTTTATAGGGTCCCTATATTGAGAATACATGTTTACTAGTATGCACCTACTCGCATGTTTCTTTATCTCCACATATGTCGTAATGTTCATCGTTCATCTGATTTATTTTAGTAATTGTTACACCATCATCGAACACGATAATTGCGCTCATAGGTTTATTACCTGTGGAAATTACCCTAGTTATTACAGGCCTGTGTGGGATATTCCCTCTCGTCGAATATGGTTCTTGCACGCACACGACATCTAGCCTCCTTTCCTCCGCGAGCCTGCGTATCTCATGAAGCACGGTCACACGTCTCATCGCATTTATTTGGCCTATCCTCAACTCACCTTCTTCAGTCATTAAGCATTATGGTTGTGAACATTACACCTTGCCCTAACTTCTTTGTAATAAAAATAAGTGCAACTGTGCGATAACACAAACTGTTGGTATAAGGCCTCCATCTCAAATTTCTCCTGTCTCCTCTCAAACACTTTTTCCAGTTTTCTACGCAGGCTGGCATTCTCCGTCTGGATATTGGCTGTTTTCAGTTGCTTAACTTAAGACTAGGACGGGCACAACATCCAGTCCCCGGCCGTCAATTTATCGCTATGAAAGAGTAAACTCATATTTTCATCAATTATAAATTTTCGGCCATACTGGAAATCTAACCCGGTACCCCTAGCTCAGTAGACAGACATGCAATCGACTGAGCTAGAGTGTAAGACTGTTTATATAACGACCTGTTGACTAGGTATGTTCTAATAGGTTAGTCCAATCTACGATACGACGACTAAAAACCTGCACATATTACGGGGTACCCTAGATATTTCAGAGCATTAGCGTACTAAGCCAAAAGTCCTGGATTTGATTCCCGTGTCAAGATATCATTTTTAGATCTAAGGAATATGAAAGTAGTGTTATAACCCCCTTTGGTGGCAGCATGGTATATGACGTCACTCTTGCAATACTCTATACTGCCTATGACGGGGAGATCCTGGTTCGATCCTGGTCGGGTGTATTGAGGGTGATTTTTCCTAAAGGTTTTCTTTCTCTTTCTCCAAGGAAATGCAGGTATCGTTCTCTAAATTCAACCTTCCTCATCTCTAACACATTAGTGTAATTAGTACATTAGAGTATATAACTCGAATATATAGTAATACGGGGTGTTAAAAAAAGTAGTGTTATGTTTTTTCTGGCTTTCTAGGATTCCCCTAAAATTATTTTAACCTACGAAGACAGGTTGAGAAGGGGGTGAATTTTTAAGTAAATGCATACCATTCTCTTGCAGAGAGTTCGGGAAATATGCTTTGGAACTAATGATATTAAAAATCACTACCAGTCTACCAGGCTAGGCTAAAACTGAGTCACAAACTCACAGTTCAAATATGATAACACCATTAGAATATGCTGGCACTGAACTGGTTATGCAAGTCGTGTTTTAAGTAGTAATTTTTTAACCTGTTACTTGAATTATAATTTGACTTATCTTTATGCTACTACAAATATTTTAGTCAAATCGATCTAGAAAGTACCTTATATGACAGTTTAAATACAGTAGCTAAGGTGGTATGGAAGCGAACGCGAGAAAAACACAGTGTTATTTTGTAGTTTTTACGGCAAAACTTTTTATTTGCCAAAATAAATAAAATATTGCTCCAGTAAAAACATAGAATTTAATTTTCTTCAAAGGATTACGTCAAGATTTCTTAAATATTGGTCAAGAGTATCCTGGAATTTAAAGATAACGTTTTCTCTTTATTTAAAAAGTTTGTTAGATAATGCCACCACGCTCATGACAGATATTCAGATGATATCAACATGTGAAGAAAATTAAACTCTTATGTTTGTACTATAGAAAAGTTTTATATATTTTGGCAAAAATAAGTGTTTTGCTATAAAAACTGAAAAAACAACACTGGCCTTTTCTCGCGTCCGCTTTATAGTAATTTTTCTCCAATCTATGTGTTCTGATAGCGTAAACTTAAATAAGTGTAAAATAGTCTAATTTTAATAGAAATAGCCCTACACGACAGTTATAAAGCTACTATTTCTACTTTTACGTATTAATAATCAAGTCGTGTGATCTGAATCTGTCACTTGTAGTAGATACTCCCAATAAAATAACAACAATGTAGTATAGTGCGATTTTACAAATTTTGCTCGAAAAATAATATGTTTGTGTTTTATGAAAGGCTCTTCCTATGAAATTTGTACTATGGCTGCAGTGTTTTAATAATAAGGTGTAATTTGTAGGATTTGCTAAGCTACATGAGCTCTAAAATCATTTCTCTCCGAATATACTACCCATAAACATTTAAATAACATATATTCATTTAATATTTCTAATACATTTCCTAACATATACGATTTCAATAAACTATAAATGAATAAATTCACCCCAGCTGGTACACGTTCCACCAAAAACATTTTTTTTTTACTCTTTACCCACGTGGTCGGCGCTGACGAACTTAACCGGGGTGTGGACACCGTATCCACGGAAACAGACCACGCCTGAGTGACGTCACCGGATGGGACGCATTCAGAAATCCTTCAATAGCGAAGAAAGATGCATCTACCATAGCCCAGAATATTCTAGTGCCGGTATGTTAGAAAGAAAAGAGACTCCACTTCCTACTTCCACGTCAACACCCACCCCTCTTTCTTGTTATCCTCTCCTAGGGCTTGGACACTATATAAAGCCCGTGGAGAAAATATATTGCACATAGTCGGAGACAGGTTAAAATAGGAAAATATCCACTTTGTGCTACGCTAGTAAACTTTAGGAAGTTTCAATTAAAAAAGCTATTCCTAACTTCTAATATACATAGAATATGCTATATATTAGATGTAATATTGAAGTCAGTTTTCCTCTGGATAATGTCATAATTTTGTTTATGCCTTATCAGGGACCACAGTGCATAATAACGTTAAAGTCATTCGGCCTGAAATATTTTGTATAGTCCCTTCAGGAATAAGATTAATTTATTTGTAGTCCTTGTGAAATCTTATGGTTCATTTTGAGTAGCCGTGTTTGAAAGGGAACTTTATTTCAGAAGATTGTCAAGGTAGAAATGATTGATCTTAGGAGTTGTTCTTTGCTAGTAAAATATAAGTTTATGAAATATTGCAGATGTTGTTCTATCGGAGAGTATATAAGTAAAGAAGATTGTAGCTTTCTTATTTGCAACTATTGAATATTTAGTATAGGAGAATGACTTTGATATAATTTACTTGAATATAATCTTTTTTGATATAATTTGTTTATATATTGAAGGAGTTAATGAAGTTCTTTCCTTACTAAATTTCAGTGCTTATCTAAAGTTAATATATAATTTGCAACTAAATAAAACTAAATTTTAGTAAATTAGAAAACTGAACATTTCAATTTGACAATAGTTTTATTTAGTAGACATTAAAAGCATAAAAATGTACAAGTTTTACAATAAGCTAGAAAATTATAGAATTTTAAATTTCTTCTCAAGGAAAATAAACTTGAGGGATTACTTGTTTACTTGTGGCTACCTGGGCAACACAGTGGCCAGGCATGAGGCTGTAGAATTTCTAAAAGGAGAGTAATTTGAGAATTAGTTAAAGCCAAATATAGAACAAATTTATAAGATAACTTTTATACAGTCTCACTTGGCAGGGTTGAATATTACCAGAGATCCACTATATTTGTTGGATAATTGGCTGGTGAATCCTGCTGATTGATGGCTAAGTGCCAGGCGTCATTACAGTACTATGGCCGGACATGTTCCCTTCCGGTACTACCAAAGCATTCAATAGTACATTAACATACTTTAGAACTAATACAAAATTTAAGAACCTATTTACAGGCCAAAACAAAATAGTATTATTTGCGCGGACCCCACTATGACAATAGGTCAATTTCCACGGGTTGCGCACCCAAACTAATACTTTCCATGAACAATGACCGCATCATCAAATCTCTATCATTTACAACTGCACTGCGTAAGGCAAAAGAAAGAAACAGACTTCCTGGCGATAACCATCAATAACAAAGCACTGAAGCACATGACGTTTAGGGTGTCATGAATTACTTTTCTTTTCAAGATTTATAGGAACTTGTGAGTTAGTGTAAATCAGCTACACTAAAAATTCACATTTTTCTAGCCAGAGGCTTTAACGTTAGGACAGTGTCCAAAAATACAATAATGCACTCAGCATTTGACTTTATGAGTCATTAAAATCTGACTTGACCATCAGACAAAAAGGCGTAATATTGCCAAGGTACTTCTAGCATAATGAAGTTAGCTAGTTCTGAACATGATACTAGATATAAAAAAAACTTTCTCTCTTGCTAAAAAAGAAGGACTCCCAAATGACTTTTTACATTATGTCAAACCAAAATAAAGTATCTTCGTTCTGAACATGATACCAGATCTAAAAAAAAACATTTTCTCTTGCTAAAAAAGAAGGACTCCCGAATGACTTTTTTACATTATGTCAAACCAAAATAAAATATCTTCTAACTAAACGCTTGGGACTAAATGACCCCCGCTGGATACCGATACCCTAGCAGCGGCGTCCTTGTATCCAGCGCGTTGACTCGGACGATTCATCCTGCTTCGGCGATGCTATGGTGGCGATTCCGACGACCCAGACTCCATGATCAGTCTTGTTTTTTTGTTCACCGGCAGCGCTTCGTTGTAGTACCTAGGCTGTGTAAAGGCGTTCTGCAAACTCGGACTCGTGGTGCGTCCCATATATAGTCACAATCAGACACGAACATGAAAGAGAGATAAAGGAGAATGAATTAAGAAGCAGAGGTAAAATAAGGGAGAATAAACGAGGATTGGAAAGAGAGAAGAGATTGAAACTGACGAGCTTCTTCTGTCGACCACCAGAGGCGGAGTTGTGCACGAGATCGGAGCAGTGGCTTCCATTACGACGCTTCTTTCTCTACTGAACAGGCGAGAATTGCACCACGTGGAGCCGCCATTATAGATAATCCTGTGATTTTAGAAGCGAGTTAATGATATCTGCAGGCATCTGGCCGTGGGTGAGTTTATACACACATATCCTATATCAAAATGCATCAGTATTAATTTAGTTATTTGATTTTCACTGTTATTTTTACGCAAAGAAATAATATAGATGTATATTTTTCAATTTTCTTGACGGCCGCATGGTCGGCTGTAAGTTTTTGTATCTGACCCCATCTTATAACAAGGGCACGAATTCACATATCTTATTCATAACTATAATAATATTAGTCCTCTTTTTTGATATTTAGAACAGCAATTATCAAAATATAATTATTTTTTGACTAACCACGTGTTTGAACGTAGGGCAATACGTAGTTTTTGTATGAGAGAGTATAACTTTGAGGAAGTTTATCTTAAATATCTTGATATAACTCCAACGTGGCACCTAATTACACAAATAGTGATAAATAGTTAATTTTTTTCTTGTAGGTGTTCAATCAATCTGATTGACACGCTACAAATTTTGTTGTTATTTTTAGTGTCCCGCGTCTGGGTCCACTTTCTTTACTTTGTAACGAGTTACAAGTTAACGTTATATCAAATGGTTCAACACTCACCGACACCCATGATGAGCTACAACACAAACACCGAAGCACGAGCTCTGACCTCCAATCTACAATTGACACAACTGACTGAACGGAGCCTTCAACCGACTGTCTGCTCGGGACTCGATCCGTGGCTGGCCGGAAAAGATTGAGGTTCCACGCGGCCAGATGACGCTATCACTTCCGCTGGTAGGACAACCTGGAATATTCTAGGTGGTGCCAGACGCATTCTTGGCTGTTATGTTTGTTCTATCGTCTTACCTCCGCCTTCACTTGCCCCGTCTCTTTGTCCATTACTAGAGGAGAATATTTACACTTTATTTTCGGAGTACATCATCATAAACAAAATTGAGTTCTTTTATTGTGAAATGGTTCTCGCCTTTTAACAAAATTGATGAAGTGAGCCACTAAATTTTTTGTTATATCATCAATGATCGTTCTTATTTTACTACCCCTCTCTTTTTTTAGAAACTATATGTTTCTAAAGAGATTTGAGTGGTAAGCTATTTTTCTTAAACTACGTTGTCTAAGTAAAACTTAGGAAATAAATTCTCACTGACACCTGTTTAGAATTATTTAAAGCGTCATTCTTTTGTTGTTATGGACTCTGTCGATGGGGAGTTCGGTGTTTGAATCCCGTGTCGGGTGTATTAAGGTTTTTTTAAAGATTATTTTACACTCTCCGTTCACGCAAATGGGGGGAAGTTTCCTTTTGATTTTACCTTCATATTTAAGCGTAATTAGTACATTTGCATGTAGTCATAACGGATAGTAAGACGTAGTGCCGAAAAAAAAGTTTTCACTGAAACCTTTACCACCTTTATTTCAAATAAATTTATACCACATTTTTATAAAGTTACGAACACAATATGTGCAATAAATTTTTCCCCGCGACAGGTTCATCAGCGTTTTTATTACGCTAATGGTGTAGTGATGAATAAAAAAATAGAATCCTTAATATACCTACCTGTGTTTCGAACCTTGACCTCCCCTAAACACCGAATTATATGAACCTGATATTAATATTTAGGGAACATACCCATTGATAGAGAAGTGAAGATTTATTGTATGAGCCAATTGAGTGTTTGTAAACTCTGGGCTGCCATCGAAGAACATCTATCCCTTAGTTTGAAATATGATCTATTCCCGGTGGGCTAAATATCTAGGAAGGCCATATACAGTTCTAAGTGACTTATATTTAATTACAAGAAGGGCAGAAATATTATTATTATTATTATTAGCACCACGTCTTACTACCTGTTCGGGCTATACGCACTTACGCTAATGTGTAATGGTAGGATGATTGTGAGATGAAATGGAGGACCTACAGTTTAACGTTGAATCCGAACCACGGTGGAGGCCTGGCATTCCCCACATTCACAAGTTGTGATTAATACACGTCTTGTCAGAGGTGAAGGAAGGGTATGGTAATGAGATAAATCTGTGCCGGGACCAAGGATTGTACCCCGGTTTCCCAGCACAGAAGTCTGACACCTTACCCTTAGACCACCAGGTCACCCAAGGGCAGAAATAAATTTTGTATACATGTAAAAGCTTACTCTACTATAAATATTAAAACTGATATTGTGCCGATATTATTAGCTCTGTTGTTGAGGTAAAGTCTGTGTCTATCACATTTAGTTTTAATTTTAGATCTTAATAATGCATTTATGTTTTGTAGGTAAAATGTTGTGATTTCTGAAAACTTAAAAAATATAATTATAGAAAAAAACATTGTTAGAAACCTTCTACGTTATTTTCATGGTTATACCAAATACATTAATGTTTTTCATTGAAATTACTCTCCTAAAACCATAAAATTCAATCAAGATTTGAAACCTTTTTAAATAACAATTAAATTCTCTATTTATATCAATATCATTATTTTTTTAGAACTGTTAATTTCACAAAAAAATTAAATGATAAAAACAATTCAAATGTGGTAGGTGCATTCTTAAGGTATTACTGAAGGGAACGCGAGAAAAAGATAAGTGTTTTTACAGTTTTTGTAACAAAACATTTTTTGACGAAAATAGATGAAATATTTATACAATAGAAACATAGAGTTTAATTTTATTCATATCACGTGGCGATATCCACCGTTTTTGAATCTCTGTCATGAGCATAGTGGCATTTGATGATACACTTTTTAAATTAATAGAATAAGTCATGTGAAAGTTCCAAGATTACCATAAGATATACACAAAAGTTGACTAGTTTAATACATATAAACAATTATTATTATTATTATTATTATTATTATTATTATTATTAGCACCGCGTCTTATTACCCTTTCGGGTTATACGCACTTACGCTAATGTGTAATGGTAGGGTGATTATGAGATGACATGAAGGACCTACAGTTTAACGTGGAATCCGAACCACGGTGGAGGCCTGACATTTCTCACATTCACAATATGTCTTGTCATAGGTGAAGGAAGGGTTTGGTAATCAGATAAATCTTTGCCGGGACCGAGGATTGAACCCCGGCCGCCAGCAATAGAAGTCTGACACCTTACCCCTAGACCGCCAGGTCACCATATAAACAATTAAATTAATATTTCTACAGGAGCAATATCCTATTTATTTTCCCCTAAAAAGATTTTTAATAAAAAATACCTGTAAATACACGGTTCTTAGCTCGGTGCCCCTACCCCTAGCCCCCCACCACCAGAACTTACGTTCTCATATAAGCTCATAGTTACAAGCCTACGGCGCTATTTTAAAGTGCGATATTTCTAGGTAGCCCAATTGAATTTTGTCATGCATACTATGTAGATTTAAACTATGCTAAATAAACTTACACTATGACTCCACGAACATGTTAACATTTTCACTGCCATGCAGAAGCTTACTTCCAACAGTTGGTACATTGCCCGTCAGGGTTGGCAACACGGATGGTTAGCTTGCTTTTATTTTAACTCGACATGCTGGGGATAGTGAACAACTGGCTGCACTGAAGTTTAATTATTTTCCCTCTGTGGTTTCACATCCCCTGCTCCAAGCTTACCCCGGTGAAGTTAATATTTTTAACCCTCCTCGTCGTCTGCCCATTCTATTAAATAGCCTTGCTGGCAGAAATCAACGCTGTACAATTAAGTTTATATAAGAGGCGAAACTTGGGTGATGAACGGTTATAATTACGGAAATGAGTCATAACTGAATCATATTCGAATACATTGTAAATAACACCTGTGGATATATCCACAACGATAGTTGACGGTAGCTGTGATATTATTAATAATAGCTCTTAGTAGCCGATGATATCCACACGTCCATCACAGTCTCTGCCTTAAAATATGAGTGAATATTGACCCTGAGAACAGGAATATCTCTGGATAACTCGGTGGTAGAGCATTATCACGCTAAGTCAAAGGTCCCACGTTCGATTCCTGTGCCAAAGTGTCATTATTCAATCTATTCAAATAGCCTCATGCTATACTGAAATCTAGCATTTGCTTTATGATACAATCTAATGTCGGTGCATAAACTATTATTATCCCACGTGTTAATGTATTATTAAAAATAAAAGTGAACGTGAAATACCATCTATAATAATAATAATAATAATAATTACCCTCTTCGGTTGCCGGATGGTCTAAGGCATCACTTTTGCAGTATGCTAGACTGCCGATGACGGTGAACCCAAGATTCGAATCTTGATCAGGTTTATTAGAGGGAGTCTTTCCAAAATGGGTTTTCACTCTTCCTCCTCACAAATGCGGGTACACTTTTTCTAATGCCAGCCTTCCTTATCCATAAAACCATTAACGTAATTAGTACATAAGCGTATAATCCGAACTGGTAGTAAGACGCGGTGCTAAATAAATATTATAATTCTAAAAAATTACAGCTACATCATTGACTTTTTTCACAGGTCACGTTACAGTAATAGATATAGGGGTTTAATTTATGTAAATACATGTTTAATAAGAGTTCTTAACAACTAGAATAACAATTTTTACAGAAAAAATTCCAGCTAGTATTTTTCTAAAAGCAAGAAAGTATTCTGTAATCTCTGTGAACTCTTTTAAAGAGATGTAAACTTTTTATTTTTCTCAGATTGAAAAACCAAATCAACTTTCCCTAATGATTGTGTTAAATTTCAAATAAACCTTCCTATACATTCTTGTATTTTCCTCTTTGAGGTAGTATTATTTTGTTTGTGCGGAAATGTTGTGTGCAACCTTTCAAACAAATTGGATGCTCGATACACGCCGTTGCGGTAACAATCATTGGCAAATGTCATTGGTTAAGAAAAGTATATACTACTTTGGAAACTTGTTCTGACAAGTTACAGAGAAGTAATGCAAAAACAAGAACAACAACTTAAAGTAAAAACAAAAAAGAAGAGTTTCCTCTTACTCCTAAGTTAGTCCCTTGTAAAACTTCTCTTGCTAGGAGCAAACAAAAAAAGTCAACCTTAAATGGAATAGCACTGTATAGAAAACACAATACCTTGCTCCCGTTATTGTTTATACCACGAACTGTGACTTATGAGGCTCTTTTAAGGCACCCGCCTATTTTATATCTTAGACGCTGTCAGCTTTATATAAAGTTTAATTTAGTCGAAAGAGGGTGGCATCTTTGGGACACTTTTAAAGACTAGGGAAGTATTATACTGATTAAAATATCTAATGAACGTTTTGTTTTGTCTAAGCTTAAGCGGCAACAGAAATACTAATTTATTCAAATGAAACAATCAAGATCGTAATGTTATTATTATTATTATTATTATTATTATTATTATTAGCACTGCGTCTTACTACCCGTTCGGGTTATACGCACTTACGCTAATGTGTAAATGGTAGGGTGATTGTGAGATGGAATGGAGGACCTACAGTTTAACGTGGAATCCGAACCACGGTGGAGACCTGGCATTCCTCACATTCACAAGATGTCTTGTCAGAGGCAAAGGAAGGGTTTGGTAATCAGATAAATCTTTGCCGGGACCGGGGATCGAACCCCGGCCGCCAGCATAGAAGTCTGACACCTTACCCCTAGACCACCAGGTCACCATCGTAATGTTAATTAAGTTGAAGCCAATGAGTGTTTCGTGAAATGTCCTTACGTATATGGACCATAACATCTAAATATCCAGCTTGAAAAAAAAAAGTGTCAAACCACTCCAGGTCTGTGGCTAAGGACAGACGGACAGATTTATAAAATACTCTTTTTGGGATTCGGAAACACATAATTTTTTATTTGAGTTATTTTGTGTAGAATTTTCTAAAATGACTGATTAGATCCCAGCCAATTTTAATCTAGAGCAGACACAACATCCAGTCCCCGGCCGTTAATTCATCATTGTGAAAGGGGAAACCCACAGTTCACCAATGATAAATTTTGCGGCCATGCCAGGAATCGAACCCAAGACCCTTAGCTCAATAGACAAACAAGCCACTGACTGATCCAAGGTGTTGGTCATGAATAGTAAATATTCATCATAATCTCGAGGTAGAATATGTTTTTGATTACAATAATTTTTCTTTAAATGAGAAGGCAAAATATTTTCATTGACAAGTTCTTATTATTCGCTTTTCTTTTTTAAAATTATCACGTGGAAAGTGTAATTAAACTCTTATTTATGATTGATTATCCAGAAATCCGCCTTGGTGGGCACGCAGAATTGGCGTCAAACTTATATAGTCTATTTTGCCGGCGACGGATAGGTTGGGATTCGAAACCAATCTGGATGAAGTGAATTATGGTTTCCTTAAATAGTCTCACACGTACTCTCTTCGCACAAATGTGGGTACCTTTGGTTGAAATTTTACATTGCTCACTTGTATTCAATTAGTGTATTTAAATGTTTAAAGACCGAATGCTGATTAATACGCTGAGCAAAAAAGAAAATTCTCCATTTTCCACAAGTGTATTGGAATACACTTCTCAATGTTAACCGCCTCGGTGGCGTAGTTGGCTAACGCGCTTGTCGTGTTGAGCTCGACTGCTGAGGACGGGGAGATCGAGGTTCGAATCTCGGTCGGGTGAACTGGGGTAGGTTTTTCCTAAATGGTTTTCCACTCTCCCTCCACGCAAATTCTGTTTCATTTCCTCTAACTCAACCTTCCCAATTCCTAATCCATTAGCGTAATTAGTACTTAAAGCGTATAACCCGAACGGGTAGTAAGACGCGGTGCTAAATATTATTATTATTCTCAATGTTCGCCTTGTAGTATCTTGTTAAAGTGTTATTACCTACTTCCCACAGACCATTCAATTTCTGTCACTCTTCCTCGGCACGAAAACAAACTAGTGCTCTCTCTCTCCACGTCATCCAGAGAGGTGAAAACTCACAATAGATCAGAGTCTATCATTATTCGCAATTGACTGGATGAAGGGTCAGCTTTTCTTTCGCTCCTCCTCGTTTCCTAGTTTAGAAAAAAAAATCACGTTCAGTAACAATTCTATCATCAACTTATTCTGAATTGTAAAAATGTAAGTGGGGGAGTATGGTGGAGGTGAGCAGCTTAGATGAAATTAACCCCGCATTTGCTTGGAGAACTGAAAGTAAATACATAAAGGTACATCACACCCCACACTTATGGTCTAGATTCGACACCTTCATCACTGGCAATCTAGTATATTGCAAGCTTGACTATATTGCAAGCTTGACGCCTTAGACCATGTCTTCTGCGGGTCCTCATATCCTAGAAGAAACTGATATTATTTATTTCCCCGTCAAAACAGAGAAGTAAGTTCCAATGGTTCAAATTGACACTTTGAATAAAAGGTACCTATTGCACTCGGTCTTCTAAGCAAGAGTTTCCTAGTGGCAGAGTTCCATAATACAAGGGTAGTTGATAAGTTTCGACGAGCAATAAACGTAGGGCCAGTTTCGAAGTCAAACTTAATACGCCTCAAGTGTTGCTCGATACTAAATACAAGACGACATCTATCTAAACTCAAATTGAATGGTTCAGATTTACATAATATGAAGCTGGCCCATTCCATTCTGGTCTGGGTAGGTATCCTGTATTTAGTATCGAGCAGCACTTGAGGCGTGTTAAATGATACATAGCCCCGGCACAGGGAACCACTCACTTTGTTCCTTCCCGTTCCTTCATTCAGGTTACCTAACCATAACAGTCCGTAGTTCTACCCCTGAAGAAGGAGTGATAGAAATAAGAACACAAATATAATATTTCTAAGAAGCAACATTAAAAGTGACCCATATCGACAGAAACGCGATCAAAGATGTCCGTATTGTCTGGTATAATCTGCCGGCCAAGCGAGAGCCTGAGATTAAATTCAAGTTGTTCAACCTTAAATGGTTTCCCACCTTTCCTGCACGAAAATGCGAGTTTATTTACTCTAAATTATGCTTTATTCATAACTTTATTAGACCATAACACTAGTTGAATTTTTTTTGAAACATACATTTTAACTATCTTTGGCAGGCTAGTCTGTTGAGATAGCAGTACTTTGAACCATGCGTCCATCGTAGCGGGTGTCCACTGTATTGTTTGATCCGCTGCAGACGGGTATTTACATCACCTTTAAGGTGCGGCCCAAGGGAGCGCAAGTAATTTTACAGTTTTTATAGAATTGACACTTTTTGGCCAGAATAATTCAAATCTTTCTCCAGCAGCAACATAGAGTTTAGTTTTCTGCACATGTTAATATCAACAGATCTTTAATATCTGTTGATATTAGCATGTGCAGAAAACTACATTCTATGTTGCTACTGGAGAAATATTTGATTAATTTTGGCCAAAAAGTGTCAATTCTATAAAAATTGTAAACATACTTGCGCTCCCTTCGGCCGCAGCTTAACGTCTCGAAGCATACTACGGGATGCAAGTGCTCATTTAAGAACGTAAACAATGTATTTATACGAGTGTGTTGAAGGTGTGAGTGGCCTTGCTTCATTTCCAATTTAAATTCCAAATATGTGACTGCTTAGATGATTTAAATTTAATTTCATTAATTTACAGAGCAGACTCATAAATAATGCTGTTTAGTTTAAATATTCCCAAAAATAGAAATAGAAATGATTCATAAACGACTTTTTTTTAAAAATCATGTGAGCTCAAGGCACATGCATTGTTTGCCCATTTTCTACTTCAGGGGTCCCCAAACAGATTTAGTAGAGGGCCACATTAAGATATTGAAGGTGCTAGCTGGGCCGGATCGAAAAAGACACAAACTTTATTCTGTGTATTATGTATGTATATATACAGAGCTTATAAGATGTCACTACTCCACCCAACCCGCGGGCCTACTAGTCAGGATGGCTTAGTGGAATGAGTAGGGAGCGGCTAATAACTGTGGGGCTCATTTCGATCTTGTTTATTGAGATATATTAATTACCATACTACTGTATAAATGTGATGTAGGTTATAGAACAGGTTGAAAGAGTCTAGTGAAAGGTCCTCGTTCTGTCAATGTCCCTACTCAGCATTTCCGCACCCTGACATATCTTCAGTGTTATAACTCTGACTGGTGTCGAACACACGGCCACCTGGCGTTGCACGGTTGTTATATAAACCAGACGTTCAATATGGTGTAGGGCTTCCTCCTCCGTACTGAACAGAGACTCAAACTTTAGGAAATTTTCCTCACGAGTTACTGTAACTCGACAGCTGAGTCTGTAAAGCACTTCGAAACAGTCCCTTAACAATTTGGTGTCTTTTCCGGCCTCCACCTTTTTCAAAAGGTATAAATAACATTGTTATATACCACCAGAGTAGGGGTACTTCCCATGCGTTACTGTTCGTGTCGATATTATATTTGATGCTAACGGGCAAAACAACCTCTGTTTTTAACAGATGACCCGGTGCGCGTGCGTAAATGCTGATTTAGAACAATTGACACAACGATTGCTCAGGATTACGTCTTCCTTGAATGCTCACGATTACCAAAGTCAAGCTATGACATAACCGTAACTTGAAATGACTATATGTAAGCTGTGCAGCCAACATAATTATCCTCTTCCTCTACAAGTAAGATGCTTTCCTCAACCCCTCCGCTCAACATACACTTTATGAAACACCGGTAACGGTTTCTGAGGAAGCGTAAACCACCGTATGACTATTTTAATCACGCGTTTCCAATACTGTCGCTGGACTCACATGATGGTATGTAAGGTCTGTTCACGATAGGTTTTTACCTGGATGACAGTTAAAAAATAAAATGTTTAGGTTTTAGGTTGCCAACACTTGTTATAAATGTTAATTTTTTTAAATTACCAGTTATATTTTACATTTAAAATAACGTAAACTTGTTTTCTTATACTATTTCATTACTTTTAATAATTTATTTTTATCCAACTTGAAACAATACTTTAAACATATTTAAAAGTACTGTTTCTTCATTTTGGAACGTTATTGACTATGTGTAATATAGTGCATACATCAATATCTTTTAATACCGGCATTGTATTTACTTGGAAAGAAGAAAATACGAGCACTTTTTTATGTATGCTAGATTATTTTATGATTATTTTAACGTATTTCGAAATATTTAACTAAATAGAATATTATTATCCACTGCGTGGGTGCATAGTTGTAAAAAGCTTGTTTCTGTCATGTTCAACCACATGGTTTAAATTTGTCGGTTGCCATTTTGAAGCTATATTCCCAGACCTTTTGTGAAAGTGCTGAGAATAACAACTTTTTTAAGTGGAATAAACAATAAATAAGATTTGTGTCTGACCTCAAATAAATATATAAATAATATTAGCCTAAATTACGGTGGCTAGCTTTCACATTAATATATTATCACTACAGCTATCCAAAATGATAGATGTCAGCTGCTGACGTAGGGATATATTAGGCACTATTTATAGTAACTTTTTGAGCCGTCATCCAAGTAAACTAAGGTCGTGAATGAATTATATATAGGTATCTTGTTTACTGCATCAAGGAACACAACCATTTCGGTATTTGTCACATAAAATATTTGATTAATTATTTTAAATTACTTTCGTCAAAACACCTGTGGGCTGGACAAACCCACTTTGTGGGGTGGATCTGGCCCGTGAGCCCTAGTTTGAGGACCCCTGCTTCACGTGTTAAATTAGCTCGTGTAAGTCTTTAATAGCCATCACGCTAGCATACTAATACGTTATGTAAATATGTGCTATTAGCTAACTTAATTAATAAGGTACAGTTTACAAGTACAGTCTCACCCCCTTTGTAAAACCGCGCGAGACGCCACTGGTGCTCAGTTAGAAATACAGTGTTCCTGTTTTCATAACATAAAAGATGAAACGCGGTATCTTGCCGGAAATGAATGGCTGTGGTGGCCAAACAATAACACTTCAGCTTTATAGATGTGCCCGACCGATAGTAATGAAAGTTACGTCTCTCTGACGCATGGAGTGGTTTGTTCGGGTGGGGGAGGGGGGGGGTGCAAGGTCCATTCCAGGTCTTGTTAATATGTGGTCAGAGACCTACACAGCATTGCGCAATGTGTGTAATTACTCAAATATCCTTCATATGTATAGAATGGCTCAATCATTGTGCCCCTGATTACAATTACTTCAATTTACGCGTATTGTGTGTGTTCTACGCGTGTGACTGCCTACTTGCTATCCTAAACTTACACTAATTTATGAACACATGTCTAGGAAGATAAATTTTTAAGTAAATTACATTAAAATTGAACAAACAATCTAGAGAATAACGCATAGTTACATTGGAGCTATCAATTGAACGGACAATTGAGAAACAGTGTCACATCTGAAACGTTAGAATGTTCCGGAAACTTCATTGATTTTTATACACGACGTCTCCCTAACATTATCAATACTAGTTTGTTCGTCATTGAACCTCGGACCGTTACTTGTCCCTTGATTTCTCAATCGGTGACGAATTAACTCATCCTGAACCATGACTCTAAATGTGGCCAACCGTTTCAGTGGCCTTCAAAGGTGCTACTCCCATAATAGACTAGACTTATGAAGATGGGAATATTGGGTTTGGGTGTACCGTGGGAGCTTTATCCCTCTTCCCTCAAATGTGGGTACACTTCCTCTAAATTCAACCTTCCTATCCCCTAAAACAGTTTAGTTAGTACAAAGGTGTATAAACCGAGTGGGTATAAAGATGCGTGCACTGGAGTGATATTGACTCTAAAATCCAGACGGTATTCAAACTTAAGCCCTGCCAGTGCCGGAGTTTTACTTGGCAACAAAATGTAAAAGGTTGAGACCTGGCGGAACCAGCTAAAGAGGATGGCAAAGAGACTGTTAAAAATCGCTATTTGGAAAATCACCTATTGCTGGTACAACCTACTGAGATTAGAGACTAGTTCAGCTCTTTTAGTTCATATGTGAGCACACTAGCTAAGCTCACTGGCCTCGCATCAACCCTTCTGTAAACATATATTAATTAACATTTTGAAAAAAAAAAAAAAACTTTCTATGGATGGGTATAATTACGTTATATTTCAGATAATATATAAAAGATTAATAAATTAAATTATATTGAAATTAATTGAATTATAAAAATTAATTAGTGACCTGGCGATCTACGGGTAAGGTGTCAGACTTCTGTGCTGGGAGTCCGGGGTTCATTCCTAGGTCCTGGCACAGATTTATCTAAAGACTTGTATTAATCACAACTTGTGAATGTGGGGAATGCCAGGCCTCCACCGTTGTTCGAATTCCACGTTAAACTATAGGTCCTCCATTTCATATCACAATCATCCTACCATTACACATTAGCGTAAGTGTGTACAGCCCGAACGGGTATTAAGACGCGGTGCTAATAATAATAATAATAATAATATAAAAATTAATTCAAATATAGATTTTACCTACTTTTCCTACTGTATCAAATTTATGAAATTAAATTTTATAACTAATTACATTTTATAGACTTTAATATTACAATATTTTTAAATGTCTTTTCTAAAGAAAGAAAATAGGCCTTTTGATCAGTTATAGTAGTCACTTATCCCATAGTTTCCTCACGTATGGCTTATTCGTACCTGGTACTAATAAACTAGTAGCTATTGTTCTAACAAATGAAAACAATATAAAATAAATGGTAAGATAAACCACACAAACTTTCTTTTTATTTCATCTTAAATAATATACTTACTACAAGCTCGTAGAATTTGTGAAATAAAATAATATACACTGTAGCAGAAACAATCCACCGAAGAGCATAAATGTAATAATATGCGATGTTACAGAAATATTGCAAAAGAGTAGCATTTGTGTCCACTAAAGAGCATAACAATTAATTTAATATCTCGAAGTATTCCATAAAAATATGTGTTTACTCATAGCTCAGAAACTATTGGTTTTATTAAAATAAATTTCAGATAAAAGTATTTTTCATTTTTTATATTACTACAACTTTACAATTTATAATTTCCACCGCATCTAAAATAGTGGCGGATATGTGATCAAAATTGGAAAGTTTTTGCATACATAAAATGTCCTTAAAGTAACTTTTATGGGAAAACTAGAATTGTCAATTGATTTGTATTGTTAAACAACACCTTGATATAAAATTTAATAAAAAAATCGTTAGAGCTTTGATAAAATAAATTTACCTCATTTTGTCCTTAATCTTGTCTAATCTTAGTGTCAGATATATACTTCCAAAAAATCCTCTGAGGAACCTTATGAAAAGCCTACATACCAAATTTTAGCCCGATCGGTAAAATGATTCGGCTGTAGTTAGAGATACAGACAGACGGTATTGCGAATAACAATTTTTTGTTTCAGAAGGCCATGAAACATCGACATTATCGAGATGTCGAGTTAAATATTTGCTTACATTTACACAATCATAATACTTCTCTCTTCAAAGAGTCAAGAGAAAGTTAAACACAGTAAAAAATAATGTAAGTTAAAGGCTAGGTCTGGATGGATACATTATTATTATTACTACTACTACTCGTTCGGGTTGTACTCACCTACGCTAATGTGTAATCGAAGGGTGATTGTGATATGAAATGGAGGACCTACAGTTTAAAGTGTGATCCAAACCACGGTGGAGGCCTGACATTCCCCACATTCACAAGTTGTGATTAATACACGTCTTGTCAGAGGGGAAGGAAGGGTTTGGTAATCAGATAGATCCATGCCGGGACCGGAGATTGAACCCCGGGCCCTCAACACATAAGTCTGATACTTTACCCCTAGACCATCAGGTCACCGATTGGCTGGATACAATTAATTGTCTTTTCATTTATTTATATTTTCTATTAATCATTCTTGTTCACACAGAGTGTACACTACACATAGCATTTTCATTACCTTTATTTACCATAATAGTTATGTTTTTTTCTTATTATGTTGAAGGAAAATATTAGAAAATTTAATTAAACTTTGTGTGAAGTGTAAATTTGTTGATAGTGAAAAGAAGGAAAAAGTATGAATTGTTGTTGAAGAACTGATCTTAAGATAGAGGATTAACTTGCACCTCTTCTAAGTACTCTGTGTGTGTGCTTGTGTGTATGTATTGGCATGCACATCATCTTACTGCTCACCCTGACTCTCTAGATATTAACCTTTATGAGGAAGTAAGAATTAGGGGGAAATCTTACCAGAATTTGCGTGATTGGAGAATGACAAAGTATTTTGGATAGAAACACTTCCGTTCGTCAGGAATTCAAACTTAGACCTCCCCACCACATGCAAAACTAAACTATACGAGACTGACGCCACTTACCCTGGGCCCACCTGTGATGAATATGTACTGTTTACCTTTAAGTGATATACTACTTCAGTTAAGAGGAAGTATTTGGTCTCTTAGTGACCAAACACTGCTCAACGAAAACAGTTTGAAGAGGGATAATCTAAAAGTAATGCATTCTTATTCACTTGGGGAATGGGCATAATGTGTGTGAAATTAAAAACACCTCGTTTGCTGCCATAGATCTTTCTTCTATTAGACTACTATCGATAGTCAGGGCCCAACACCTTTGCTCAGTCGGTAGCACGTGTGTCTTCCGAGTTAGGTTTTTCTAATTCTGAAATGATTAGTTAAATATCAGAAGACAGAAAGCTGTGTCTTTAAAATATAGTTTGTAAGTCGCGTGCTAATATAATCAGTTGGTTTAGAATGTGAACGTTAGAGATGCCTAATTTTATCTAACTCAATAAAAAGTAGATAATTTTATGTTCGTGACCTACAATATTGGTCTCTAGAAGTCCTAAAGTTGTCTGTTAACCTTTGTGACTAAGTATTCAGAGCGTTTCTTTTTTATATTGGTGGTGATATTTTAGCATACATTGCTTACTTACTCGATGACATTAGGAACTCAAAAGGTCACTGCCGCACTTACAAATGTACGCCACCTATCATTATCTTGAGCTAGCTCTCTACAGTCCACCTTATTACACCCTATCTATTTTACTCTAATGTTTTCCTCCTATCTGTATCTAGGTCTTCCCAATGGGTTTACCAGTAAATACCCTGAACACGGATCTAGATTCTCCCATTCGCGCTGCATATCCTGCCCACCATAATTTACAAGCCTTTATTATCCCAACAATGTCTTGTGATTAATACAGGATATGTAACTCATCTTTATGTAACCCCCTCCACATTATGTAGCCTCGTCACTTTTTGGACCTAATATCTTACTAAGTACCCTGTTTTCGACAACCCCAAGTTTGTTTTCATCATTTAAAGTAAAAGATCTCGTTTCACACTCATAGAGAACAATCGGTAAAATTATGGTTTTTGAAAATATGAGTCTTTCATTCCTTGACTGAAGACGAGATGACAACAATTTACTGACCGAGTAGTAGTATGCATTTACGGACTGTATTATTTTACTAATTTCCAATCTAATATCTTTCCTGTTAGTTAAAATTGTTCCTAAATATTTAAACGCATTTATCCGACCATATTATATGTTTTTCGCAGTGATCTCTAAATTTTCGTCCTCAATCTGTGTTCTCTCTGTGATTTTATACTTATTATTTTCAGCGTTCACTTCTAAACCTATCTCCTTATTAGCCTCTAGTAACATTTTTGCATTTCTTGCAACAGCTCCCTTACAACTTCCCAACAAAGTTAAATATATGTGTATACTAATAACTGCATTGTATTGTTTGATGTCAACACATACATACATACTATATATATATACACGTATACCACCCCACTCTCACTATTTAGTTACGGCCACAATATACTAAAAGAGAGGAGGATGACATTTAAGGAAATAATAATTTCAAAAAGTAAAACAGTTGCAGGTTAAAGAAATCTTTGAATTATTAATTCAAAGTAACAAACGGTGTTAAAATAACAAGTTGTATGGCCTTACAGGTCTTACTGAAGTGTGTTGGAAGACAAATAAATAATACTTGCGCAATACTTTTCAAACTTTCAAGGTATATAATTATATTATATGAACTTGTCTAGAATGAAATCAACTAAATAGTTGCTATTATTTAAATAAACTTTTCTAAATGATATACAAGCTTCTAATTCACCACAGTGAATTAAGATCAAACAAAATTAGGATCAAAAGTTTAAATTACTAAATGTCAAAAAGATTGCAAAGAGCTTAATGAGCCTCTTTTAAATGGTTTAAACGCGTCAGATTCACACGTGTGAAAACAGACTAAACAGTTTTATATTCAGGCAATACATTTAAATTTAAATATCGCACCAGATATTTACTTATAGCACATAGGTTCGACTTCCAGACTAAACTCAAACCTTCAATGGACCATTACCCTCGTGACTTTTAAAGAATTAAACAAGAGTTCCACATTTAAATAATTAATATTTAAAAGAGAAAAACAAATTTACGTTAGAAAACTTGTAATTTTTGCCTAAATGAATCTGCAAGTAGTCAAAACCATATTAATCAACAAAAATAAGTTACTTTAACATTAACTTTAAAGAAAAGAAGTCTACAAAATAACCAATAAGAGAAACACTGTCAATTTAAATAATTTAAATTATTACTGATAACCACAAAAGCAAAAAATAAATAATAATTAACCTAAATATTTCAAAATATAAAAAGAACAAAAAAAATGGGGCTACCTATTTAAACCAAGAAAATATCAAGATACTAGCGCCCATGCGGCAACAGGAAACATTAAGTGCTCCATAACAGAATTTACGTTTAAAAATAAAAATTTTTAGCAAAACATTACCGATGCCAACACTGACAGATTTACATAACATACAAAACCAAAGTATTTGAGAAAATCAAACCCATCGCAGCAATATATAGTTTATAGATTCAAACAAAGATATTATTATTATTATTATTATTATTATTATTATTATTATTATTATTAGCCTTCCTGGCTAGATCATGGCCTAGTCCTGATGAGGACTTCTCGTAGAAGTGGCGGATGTAATTGTCGACCAGATTGTCTGTGTTCCCCCGTTATATAGGTCTAGTTGCAGGGTGGGAAGGTGGGAGTTTCCTTTTTTTTTTATTACGTCACTCACTAACATCAGGTTGAAAGGCTACGTTGTTTTCATCACGTAAGCTAGTTCTTGTTGTCTTGATCATCAGTCTCTGCATTCGACTAGTTCCCAAAACATGAACGCCAAAACTCAAGATGAGCAGTTTTAGAGCTACGCTTATTTGATTACGTACGCCGCACCGGTTTCCATAAATATGAATGGTCTTCTAATAGTACAGCACGGGACAATCAGAGCCTTTCTGGGTCACTCCGTTGGAACGTCTGGGTGCTGCATAATTTATAGCTTGTTTTAGACTTTTCTTCATTCTAGCATTCGTGGTGAACAGGCTGGACTTGCAAGTTGCTCTACTCCGGCAGATATATGCGTGAGTAGAACACCTATATTTGACATAGTAAGATTATGATGTTTAATAATACTGGATGTCTATGAGTACAAGACTATTTTGGGTGGTATTTAAAAAGCTAGCTGGTCTTATAAGTATTTCTATTGCAGGATGTCTATGCATATTAGCTTGTTTAGGGGCGGGTAGTAACATTATCATATTAGCAGTACACACTAATGTTACATACATTATATCCTACTTATGGTTCTGGAAAATTCATAGAAAGTGAACATTTATACCAGATCCAAGAGCCTAATTTTTTGTTTGATTATTACAATTGACGCATTTCAATTTGAGCTGGCGGGCTGCACAGAACAAACTCGGGGGCCAAGGGCTGTGCATGCCTAGTCTAGGGTGTCAGTCTCACAATAAAAGTGTCAATGACGGGGATATCTGGGCTTAAATCTTGACAAGTTGCATTGAGTTGATTTTTTCTTAAATGGTTTCACATGCTTCGCCATCTCACCCCTTCTTCCTCTTAAGCGCAAATTAAATTCCAGTGCATTTCCTTTATAGCTATACCTTCCCCATCCCTACTCCATTAGTTTAAATACGCGAATAACCTAAATGGGCAGTAGGAAGTGGCGCTAGCACACACTAGCATTCACACACACACACATTCACAAACACAAACCTTGGGTTTTGGGTGGATTAATTTTATGTTAATGAACAAAAACTGTGATAATTATTTTCGTTACTAAATAAAAACAACGATAACAACCTAACATTAAAAAATTTCTACATATCGTATATTACTCCCTAAAAAAATTGGCCTAGTATTTGAAATAATGATGATATGGAAGTATCGAATTATAGGAGTTGTTTAGATATTATTAGCGTATAATTCACATTATTCCCCCACGGACAGGATTAAATTTGGTTAAAGCCTCTTTCGTGTGTGTGTGTGTGTGTGTGTATACGCGTGCGTATGTGCTTAAAGTGTTGGAGGATAAGAGAGGGTGGAGTTGTGGGATTGGGTCTGGTTCAGCAATTATATCCCGCAATGTTTACGACTATAGCTGAAAACCTGGTAGTTGAGGAAGAGGGAAAAGGAAATGGTGAAATGATGTACGCCGGACGTTTTGTAGTGGTGAGGAGGGGGGGGTGGGGTTTCCGTCCTCAATACTACGTTCTGTCACATTAATGTTTAGGGGTGGATGGTTAGGGGTTAGTTGGAAATGGGGGGAGGGGGAGATACAACGAAAGATAACTGGAGAGTCTCGATAATATTGTGACAAAACACTGGAAGCTGGGCGTTTGGACGACGCTCACATTGTGAAAGAAGATAATAGGAACGACTCAACACGCACAGAGACAACGTTCTTAAAATAATTGGAAATAATTCGAGTGATTGGGTTCGATTGTTTGGAAGTATTCCTTAAAGATATATATATAAATATCTTTATATATATATATATATATATCTTTATGTGCACCCCGTCCCATACGTGTATTTTATTTCTTTTTTTATTTAGCATCACATCTTACTAGCCGTTCGGGTTATACTCTTAAGTACTAATTACGCTAATGAGTTATGCATTGGTAAGGTGGAATTTAGTGGAAAAGAACCCGCATTTGCGTATATAGAGAGTGGAAAACAATTTTAGGGGAAACTACCCCCAGTTCACCCAACCGAAATTCGAACCTCGATCTCCCCATCCTCGTCAGTCTAGCTCAACACGAAACTAGTGTGTTAACCAACTACGCCACTGAGGCTGGTGACGGTTTATTTACGCCAGTTATATCTCTTAATGAGGAATGTAGAATTTTAGTTTAAATTAACTCGTTATTGTGCGGGGTAGAGGCAAAAATCCTTTAGGAGGATCAACACCAGTGCACCCGAATTGGATTCGAACACTGACCTTCCTTTCTATTCTAGAATAAACCAGACTGACGCGTTTGTACAAGACCACAGAGGTGTGGGTTATATTGATAAGAGTATAACAAAGCATTGGGTGTGTAATAAGTTGCTTAGAGCACAAAAATTTAGTAATTATTTCCAATGAACTATACTATAATTCTATCTATGTTCTTTCTGTTACATTCATAATTACGTTAATGTTCGTTGGATAAGGGAATAATTCGATTTTACGTGATTCCTAAATGGAGTAAAGGGTATTTGTGTCAATGAACCACTTGAGACAGGTGATCACATTTCATATTAATATTTGAGTGGATTTTCTTGTGGAGTACTTCTTTTTCATCCAGTTAATTTAGAAACACACATACTAGCCTTGTATTTATTTTATTTTATTTGAGCCATTTAACGTAAACTTTCTGAACCCATTGATTATGTCAACACACGAGCATTTCTATGAGCGAGAACGAAAGGGTCTACCAATTCTGTTGGTAAGGTATTTTCACATATCGTCCAGAGATCATTTAAATGACATGATCGACATGTGACCAACAACTTTAATTTCCATCCAAAGGAAGTTGTACTACGGATTTTTATCGCTCAAGGGAAAAACATTGACCTTGGTTGGGTTTGAACCCGCAAGCAATGGGTCGTGAAATGAGCACTTTACCCCAAGGCCCCTGAGGTTGACCACACACTAACCTAATAAAACTTTACTCAACCTCACTTGCTGTAATCGCAAGATTAGCTTTCATCAAAGATATATTGTTAAAATAAATGGCATTGTTATTAAGTTAGTATAGTATTACAATTGAAAAAATTAAAATAATTGATGTGATGGTTTGAATCAAAACAGTATTTTAATGCAAATTCAGTTGATAATAAGTTATTAGTTCTAGAAATTAAGGGAATAAAAAATAATAATTTAATTTCTAGACCTATTCATAAACCTAATCATTAATTAGACGAAATAGATATAAAAGTTCCTGTTATTAGGGTGATTAAAATGTAACACAACCCTTAGTTTTCCCAAAAGAATAAGGCTGGTGCACAACATAAATTAACCATAAAAAAAAGGAAACAATAATTGCAGAGGAGCCGATAGGATAATAACGAAAAGCGAATAGGCCGTACTCTGGTCTATTCACTTTCTGTTTCCATGAAATCACACTTCAACTATTTCAATCTATATATTACGGGTGCAAGCGAAAGATATATCATAAAAGTGTGATAAAAAGAAATATGTCAAAGATAACATTTTAGTTTTATTGATGATAAATATTTAACAGTAAATGTGTAATATGAAGCTATGACAAAACAAGAGTTACGGGAACTTTCAGTAAACATGAATTGGTTAGAATTCAATGTAATATATAAGATTACTCCAAAAGGTAGTAAAAAATATAATTTCCTCCATAACAATATAAAACTTTTGGTGCCGTATGGGCTATACTTTTCTAATACCTTGTTCAATGAGACCATACAACATTTTCCTGCAACGCAGGTAATAACATTCCTTACGCAACAATCAACTTTCCCTGCCGTATAGGCCATAAGTTACAAGCGTTTACTTTGACAAAAATATAATATTTTTCTGCCACGCAGGTAATAACATTTCTTACGAAACAATAAACTTTCTCTGCCATATGGGCAATAAGTTACAAGCATTTACTTTGACAACAATATAATATATTTTTGCCACGCAGATAATAAAATTTCTCTGCCGTATGGGCAATAAGCGTCTAATCTCTCAAAACGTGATTTGTAAACAAATAGTCGTGACATCACACAAATCCTTATGGGGCTTCGTGTCGAAGTAAATAAATAGAAGATTTCAGATTATAAAATTTTATGAACTATGAATATCAAATCGCCAAAAAGAATTTCTATGTACATTTAGCCGAAAAGGAATTTAGTAGCTTCCTAAACCATCCTGGACACCTAGGTGTGTCCGAGGACACGATCCTGACAAGAGTGCCTTGCATTTTTAATTACACCATTATATATGCTCATACTAGCTCAGAAAGGGGGAAGAGGAGTAAACAAAAACAACGGCCAACACAGAACAATGAAGAGAGGGAGGGGATAGACAGATGATGGAAAAACACCCGAGGAGCTGGTAGATCATTCTAGGCCACATGTTCCAACATATCATCACAGTCTTGCGCACGCGCACCACACATTTCCCACCACGCCTCGAGATACAGCACTGTTCAGTCTTGCATGATATTTCCTCTTTTAGTTGCTCGGTCAATTTCATAGAGGCATGTTGTTGTTATCTTGTGCGGGGAGGACATAGCGAGTTGAAGCAGCTGAATGGGGCCTAAGGTGAGTTTACTTGCTTTATTCTTTGTACGCTTTTTGGCTTATTTCCAATAAATGATAAAAAATATATATAATTTTTATAGGGTTTATTTGCATTAGAAAGAGGAATGTTATTTTATTCCATATAAAGTGTATGAACCTGTTAGCTTAAATTTAGCTTATTTTTATATATTCTAGTCTGTGAGGCACAATAATTTTTTATATTCTTTGTGATAATTTAATAATTCAAAGTAACCTGCAATGTTCCAGACAAACAGATACGACTTACGCCTGCATCTATTTCTACTCCCTACTTACCATCTCCAGAAAAGATCGCTAGGACCCGTATCTGCTGCATCGTGGGCTAAGGTACCAAACTTGTCTGGTCTGGTTTGCTACTGAAGGGAACGCGTCATAAATGGCTTATCACTATTCTTTGAAAAAATGTGAGCACATCTCCTCTAAGCTCTACCTTCTTACTCCTACTTCATCAGTGTTAATATACGGATGGGTAGTAAGGTGAGGTGACACACACACACACACACAAACTATACAGTAAGCCCTCAATCTTACGGACTAATTGGGGGGCAAACCTATCCGTAAAATTGGGGTGAAAAACTTAGTGAGTTGAAAAATACAAGTAAAAAATATGTTTTGCGTTAGTAATGCATTTTCATTTCAATGATTTAATTAAAAGAAAGTTAATAATACACACATTAAAAATAACAGTACGGTCGGTTTTGCATTTAATTTTTCTTCGAAGTTAAAAAAATTTAAATGTGTGAAACAAACTTATACATTTTTAGTTGTTTGTATTTATAATGCTTCCTTTAGCCGTCTTACATGTTGGTAATAAAGCCGCATTTCTATGTCTGTAGTCATACTCATATAATTTACAACCTTATCTAATGCTTCTCTAACTTCAGAAAGCTTATGAGTCTCTCTTGTACAATCTTCATCTTCGTCCTCACCATCTTCATCTTCGGGTCTTGTAGCAGCTCATATCTTATGCAATCTCTTCCTCAGTCATTACGTAGTATCCAGGTTCCCCCTCGTCTGCTTTCAGCCACTCTTTAATTTGTTCTGCAGTTGGACCCATTTATCCTCCCATCAACAACTGCTCTTCAAAATCTTGTCGTTCCAATCCTTCCAAATCAATTTCACCATCATTGTCCAACAGCATATTTTTTCACGTGTTAGAGAGTCGTGTTTTCGGTATTTTGCCAAGCACTGCTCCAAATGAGAATGGTCGATTTAATGGTATAATTCCTTATGTTATCTAGTGTACTCTTACCCCTAGTATCCTCCAGCACGTCAGCGGGCTCTTCAAGTACCTCTATGATTTATTTTAAGAACTTCTTCCTGTGCAAAAGCTTACAGGTCATTATAACTCATTGATCCATAGGTTGGATAAGCGAAGTAGTGTTAGGGGTAAAGCCATTGACTTGATTTTTCCATCAAAGCTGCAAAGTATCTCCCAGCTTGGATGTGATGAAGCATTATCCAAAAGTAATAAAGCCTTAACTTCTTCCTATGGGATCATAAGAACTTTTGTTTGGTATCATCTAACTGCAGGTACAAAGTGGAGGTTAGACCAATTCTTGAATATTCCTTGAGTCAACCAGGCCTTTGTAGAACTGTAGTACAGCACAGGCAGGTCATCCATAATACCCTAAGAACTCATGGTCGTTTGGATTTGCCAACTACAACAGTTTTTAACTGGTGACTACCATTTAGGTTTAGCACAAACAAGAGCAGAAAACCTCTCTTTGCACAGCTTTCTTCTTGGAACTGAGGTTTCATGTCTAAAATCCTGTGTGTTTTTTCAGGCAAAGACCTCCAAAAAAATACCATTTTCATTTGAGTTGCACAACTAAGATAACATCAGTCCTGTTTCATTTATAACTCGATTCAACTTTCCCCTGAATGGTTGCAAATTACCAAAATCAGCAAGCAATGATTCACCGAACTTTTTCTTATTATTTGTGATGTTATGTCTCCTACGAAAACGCCCCAATCAACCACCGCACGCTGTAAGTCCTGATACATTCAAATGTTTAGCTAGCCTTTCAGCTGCAGCCTGAATTTCAACATCCTGTACACCGACACCACTTGTTCTCTGTTACAAATAATATTTATAAATTGCTTCTTCTAATTCTTTCTATTTTGGTGATTTCATGTTTTTTCTTTAGTTAATTCCGCTGGTTGAAGGCGTTACAACATAAAGAAAACAGTTTCACTTTTACCTTAAGTTATTTTATGTTAGAGAAAGTATGTTTTGCAATTGAAAATTAACTGCAAATTAACTGATACCCCACTTTCTATTTTGTCAATGATTTTTAGTTTGGTACTTAAACTAAGAGAGGTTCTTTTCTTTGGTGGAGCCATTTTAAACACACACAGTTAAGTAAATATATGAAAATAAATACTACACGTAAAACACTGAGACCACCTGAAACCGGTTTTGAGTGGTGTGCACTAGGTGGTGACAATTAGAGGGTAAGTCATACCATTTCCCTTTCACAACCCCGGATTTTACGGACTTGTTGACCAATCTCCGTAAAATCGCAAATGACAAAAGCTGTCTGTTAAATCCGAAGTCTGTAAAATTGAGGGTTTACTGTAATATCATCTCAGTTAAATCCTACATCCTTATTATTTGGATCTGTTGTTGTAGAAGTTAATCTGGTTATAAATAAATTGTTTGTATGCTACTTCTATTAATAAGATATCTGAAGTCGTGTTCTTATCATGATATACATATTACTGTACTTCAAATAATAAAATATCCTAGATATTTTTTCCATGATATTATTGAAAATTAACTCAATTTTTACAAAGCTATGTACTGAACTAACTTCATTATTATATAAGCTATACATTTTTCTATTTCTTTAATGATTTCCTTATATCTAATAAACATTACTTATTTCAAAATGCTTTTCAATCTTATCATAATGATGGTAGGTTCTTTTTATTACACAGGATCAACCCCATTAAAAGTAATGGCTTTCTGTTGTTCATTCTATACGATACAACCCGGAGTGATTGGCGTGCGTTTCAAAATAATGGTATCTCTATACAAAAATAAGGTCTTTATTGATATTTCAACATGCTTGTTTTGCGCATGAGAAATGGGCTGCGGTGGGTTTGGGAATGTGAGACAACGACTGAAAAGGCCAATCTTTTTTTTTATGCAATTTTCATAAAGAACACTTTTTTTTCTCAAAATAAATCAAAACATCGCTTCAGTAGAAACATAGAATTTAGGTTTATACAGATAGTAATCTTATCAGTTCTTGAATATTTGTTATGAGAATACTATAATAAGGATTAGAAACTTTTTAAACGAAGAAAAAAGTTCCCATTAAATTCTAGGAAACCCTTGACATATATTCAAAAAAATATTGAGATTACTTTGTGAAGAAAATTAAGCTCTATGTCCTTACTTGAGCTATATTTAATTTATCTTGCCGATTTATATGTGTGTGTAGGGAAACTGCAAAAATACTGCCCTTAACTTGCAATACTTATCGTCCCACCTTAAAGATAACTTCGAACAACCAACAGCATTTTAAATGATTCAAAAAGAAACTCCCCCACATTCAGAGATAGCTACATGGCTAGTGTAAATTTCTCTTTGTTGGAAGATTATTTATGACTCGGGTTCAAATTGAATTGGTTGGGCCATACGTATTGTTTATTATTACTACTATTATTAGCACCGCGTCTTACTACCCATTCGGGTTATACTCATATACGTATTGTTATTTCTCATTATATTTTCAGAAACATGATAGAGCATTTTCTTTATAAGATTTCCGGATACATTTTTCCCGTGAGTTAGCTAGATTAAGGTTGACCTCGATGGTCGTGTGATAAAGTGATCGATTCAGGACACAATTATCGTGGGTTTAAGCCCAGCTGGGGTCAACCGATTTTTCTTGAGCGACAAAAGTTCCTTAGCATAACTTTCTTCGGAAGGAAAGCAAAACCGTCGGTCCCATGTCGATTGTGGTATGTAAAATAACCCTATAAGGAACGTAAAAATACCTTTCCCAGCATAATTGGTAGGCCCTTTTGCGCTTGCTCATAGTAATTCTTGTGTGCTTATATAACCAGTTATTTCAGAAAGTGCATGTTAAATACCTCAAATAAATAAATTAAAGCTAGTTAACGATTCAGTCTCACACAACGAATAAAACTAAGCACAGGTGGTGGTAGGCCTTCATCTCGAACCAGTAGCCGCATCGTTATGCAGTGCTCTGTATTCTACTTTAAACTAGTCAAAATAAGCCCAGATAAATTGATTTAACATATTTTTACAAATTCATCAAAATTTAAAAATAACTTTATTTAAACATTAAAAAAATTAGTCAACCCAATTCCAATGCTTTCTTAACACCATGTCTTAATGCCCGTACGGGATATACTCTTATATAATAATTACACTAATGCGTTAGGGATTAGGAAGGTTGAATTTAGAGGAAAGGTACTCGCGTTTGCGTAGAGAGGGAGTGTAAAACAATTTAGGACCTCTCAATACACCCGACCGGAATCGAACCCCAATCTCCCCATCTTTGGTAGTCTAGCCTATTGCGAAAGTAGCGCCTTAGACCATGTGACCACCGAAGTGGGTAGTTCCGATATTGTAAAATGAAGAATCTAGAAACCCGAACTTCAATCATTTTTCCAATTCGATCGTAATCTTGTATTTAATTTCCCGGCTGATTGGTCATGAGATTTGCGGGTGGCGGTTGGGGTGGGGGTGGGGAGGAGTGCTGCTTAGCTATCTGAGAAATTACCAATCAGATGTTGTATTTGGGTTAAGTATTTACGAAGACTTTAATAATAGGGCACACGTTGAGTGTATATATACATTCAACGGGGCACACGTGTTTGGTGTTATCTAAAATGACCACAAAACTATTTTCTATGACCCTATTCATCTATAGATTTGTGTTATAAACTTGTGTACTCTAGTCTTGGTTGAAAAATAAGTTTAGAAAACTCAAACATGTTTATTTTCGAACCAAATTGATAATATTTTACTATATTATATATGTTATTTTATAGGTATTGTTAATATCTATCAAAGGTGACAGCTGAAAATAACATGACTTGATGTATAAATATATTAAAAATTGATTTAGTAAATTTAGTAACTAACAGATCCTATTCTTCCAACCAAAATCGGACTATAAACATAGTTGGACATTTAAAATGTTCCACTCTGAAAAGTTCAAAACTCCACTTATTTATGTTGATCATCAAGGCCCAAATACCCAAGAAACGAAAGGTAATTGGTGTAGGCGTGTAGAATGGATCTTTGCGAATGGAATGATGATATTTAATAGTTGAAGTATAACATAAATTCTATTAATATATTACATTTTTCTCCTCCCCAGTTTGTTCTACTATTTCCTAATAGCCCTGCCCTAATAACCCTACCCTAATAGCCCTGCCCTTTAGGAATCTGTGATTGATCATTTTAGCACCTAAATCCATTGTCATAGCTAAAACAGGATTAAGTGTAATATATTAATATGGATTACCAATTTGTTTCACTGCCTTTTTTTAAATTTTTTGCACTATGTATTCCATCTTTAATTTGGGCTTAAATTTGTAAAAAAAAGAAGCTATTTTACTTAATATTATGATCTAATGCCAGCTGGAAATTGAATGGTGTAATTTAAGGGATTTTTTTAGTTATAAGGACTAACATTAATAATCAACTTTAAATAAGCGTATAGCCCGAATGGGTAGTAAGACGTAGTGATAAAGTCAATTTTAAAGACACTGGGTGAAATTAAACGCCACCTTAACAAAATCCCCAATCCAACCATCCCCATTGCAATTAGTTGGAATCTAATCTAGGTCTCCTGTGTCAATAGTCAATCATGCCTCTATTATGTGTTATAAATCCTTAACCTATACTGTGATTCGAATATAGGCCTACACTCAATTTTAATTGAAAGGTAGCAAGCTTATCTTGACGAGTTACACTGTGCCAAGCTTATAAAATAGGGTCATACTTTAAACTGCCAAGATAAAGATATCACACGTGTCGAGGTGTTATCTGAAAATACTGGTTTTCAATTAAACGTAAATAGGTGGCGAACTCCTTAAGTTATTGACACTAAAGTGGCCACACACAGGAGGTCAGTCCCTGAATATATCGAGCCTTTATTGAGCACACGAAGGATGCTAATACCTGGATATATCGAGTCTTTATTGAGCACACAAAGGAGGCTAGTTCCTGAATATATCAAGCCTTTATTGAGCACACAAAGGAGGCTAATCCCTGAATATAGCGAGCCTTTATTGAGTACACAAAAGAGGCTAATCCCTGAATATAGCGAGCCTTTATTGAGCACACAAAGGAGGCTTATCCCTGAATATATCGAGCCTTTATTGAGCACACAAAGGAGGCTTATCCCTGAATATATCGAGCCTTTATTGAGCACACAAAAGAGGCTAGTTCCTGAATATATCAAGCCTTTATTTAGCACACAAAGGAGGCTAGTTCCTGAATATATTGAGCCTTTATTGAGCACACAAAGGAGGCTTATCCCTGAATATATCGAGCCTTTTTTTAGCACACAAAGGAGGCTAGTTCCTGAATATAGCGAGCCTTTATTGAGCACACAAAGGAGGCTAGTTCCTGAATATATCGAGCCTTTATTGAGCACACAAAGGAGGCTAATCCCTGGATATATCGAGTCTTTATTGAGCATACAAAAGAGGCTAATCCCTGAATATAGCGAGCCTTTATTGAGCACACAAAGGAGGCTAGTTCCTGAATATATCGATCCTTTATTGAGCACACAAAGGAGGCTAGTTCCTGAATAAATCAATCCTTTATTGAGCACACAAAGGAGGCTTATCCCTGAATATATCAAGCCTTTATTGAGCACACAAAGGAGGCTTATCCCTGAATATATCAAGCCTTTATTGAGCACACAAAGGAGGCTAAATCCCTGGATATGAGCCTTTATTGAGCACACAAAGGAGGTTAGCCCCTGAATACATCGAATCTGTATTGAGCACATACAGGGAGAAAATCACTAACTAGATAGCTCTTTATTGTGAATAAATAGAGGCTAATCCCTTAATATATCAAACTTATACTGAACACAAAAATGAGGCCAATCCCGGAATATATTGGTCCTATATTAGTCATATAGAGGGGGCCAATAACTTAATATATCTTGCCTTTATCGGAAATTTTTAGGTAGCTAACTCTAGTTACTCCCTCAAAGGGGAACGACAATCCAAACAAGATACACTAAAATTTATAAATCCCGAGATATTCACAAGTTAAATCTATATTAAGTTTTGGTCGGTTCGTTTTATTTTCCTTCGGTGAGTTCTTAACAAATACCTTTCACAAACAACTAATAAAGCTTGCTTTATTCATTTATTATATTTTATTTTATCCGGAGATTCAAGATAAGGCTAGGGACTATTGCAAATGAGAAAAAGGCAGAAAAAAAGCTTAAGCTATAAAAAGAAAGATGATGAAAAATAAATAAAAATAAAAACAACGAGAAAACATTAATTTCCTCCTTATAAGAAAGTCCTGCCATAGCTAAAACTTTGAAATATTCGTATTTTATTATGCTACAGTGATTAAACTAAAGCAATTTTAGCGCGTATTATAAAAACCACATCAAGCATGAAAATATCAATAGAATTGTATTTATTTTATCAATAAAAATACATGTGAAGGTATAAAGCCTGCTTTGGGCTCAGAAGTCCTGAGTTTGTTAGGATCCAAACAGTTTTACCTTGAGATGAATTTGCTACTGTGTCTATCGATACAGATCCTTTAATTTAAACACTAGCTATCTTGTCCAATAAAGTGAAAAAACACAACCTGGACACGGGTTGGTTCTGGGTTTGATTCCCATATCCAGGTTGTCATTTTTCGCTCAATTAAATTTGATTCAGCTATCAAAAATGATCATGTAGAAAACTATCATGTATCAGTTTGTGATCCACATGAATAAATAATAATCTTGTGTATTTATGTTGGATTACTCAATTGAACTATGTTCAATTCCGACAATAATCTATGGTATTAAATAACTGTTTTTTACTTCAGCTGTCTTCCCCACTCCATACTTCAGGTCTTACTAACAGTCGGACTATCCACACATTTACATTAATAGGGTAAGGAAGAAAATATAATTCCTATACAGAGTTTCCCGAATTTATGTAAAGGGAAATTGGTAAATTATTTAGGAAACACAACTTCATTAAACCCGAGTGAGATGCGAACCTCAACCTCTCAATAACTGACAAACCAGACAATACGAGATTGATGCCCTTGTCCACGTTTCCACTGGTGTAGGTGTAGCCCAAGTTTCTTACAAATAACCATCTGTAAGGCCCTTCTTCCTACCGAAATCCTGCTATATAGTAGGGTTCTGGTAGGAAAAATACCTTTCAGAAAGCTATTTCTAAGGAAATTGGGCTATGATTACGCTAGATTAAATAGCTAAGCTCCTATACTTGTAAATTATTTTGGCTACGTCCGCATTCAAATATTTTAATATTTGAATTTAAAAATGGCAGCTGGACACTGGAATCTAACCCAGCCCCTTCGGCCTAGTAAGCCCATGCTCTAGTGAGCTATCAAATAGTCGTCCCGTTTTCAGGATCATTCCTCATTCATATTTTAAGACAGAGTCTGTGATGGAGGTGCGGAAATCGTCAGCTACATATGTGTAATCAAATATTGTCTTGAGCTATGTAATTATGTATATTAGTAATTTAGCTATCTGCTTTATATTGATTATCTCTCGTACTATTGGGGCTTTCGTCCAATGATCGCAGCAGTTTCTAGACTAAGGACTATGCAACTGATGAATGAAGATATTCTATGAAAACACATTCTTGAAAAAGTTGTGAAAACCGTCATTACAAGCATAGTAAGTATAAACTTTCAACTCATATTTTGATGGACATCTATCGACCGGATTGCTGATCTGCTTATAACATCCCACGTGGTTGATTTCGAATCCTTCTGAGGGAATTCGAAGATTCCCGAACCCGATTAATTCTGATACACTTTCTCGAACCTGATTAATTCCGATCCACTCTCTCTTTCATCCGTTGGGTCTATAGATTGGGGCGGTGTGGTGCGGCGCGGCACTGAATTGATAAGTCCCTAACTATTTTACAAAGCGGCTCCCACCCTCTCTGCTCAACCACCCTTTATTTACATGCATTTTGCTTGGGGGCTGTTTTGCGCCGCGATGCCTCACCGACCTAGTGGACGGTCAACTTAAACCAATCATGAGGTTTGAGCGCCATCCCCTTGGGGAGACTTGGAATAGTTCCAGATCTGTCCACTCTGCACAAAAAAGATCTGCTTGTGAGAGACAATAAATGTTCATTCATAAACTAACCGGCTCAATTAATTGAAAATGCACTGTGTAATTACACACAGATCAACTACCGCATCGAGTTTGTTGACTGTTGAAACTCTTTGAAAGAACACATTTTAATAGCACTAAGCATGTTTCGACTTGCGTTAGTTTTCTGTCGAAGCAATAAAACACTAACTGAAAGCACCCATAGTAATACTAACATAATAAAACTATCCAGCCATTCTAAAACAAAAAATTTGGGAAACCAGCTGTTTCTAGCTGACGGAGTATGGACCAACATTAAAAAAAAGTGTTTAATAAGCACTTTCTGAATCGATTCACGACTTAATTACTAACTTAAATCTAGAACAGACACAACATTCATCCCCTCAGCCATTCGTTAAGTCATCACTGTGAAAGATGTGATACATTTTACGGTGATACCAAGAATGGAACTCTGGACCCTCATCTCAGTAGACAGACACGCCACTGACTGCGCTAAGATGTCTGACATTATGGGCCGACAGACACATTTCTACGATCGTGTGAATTTCTCTACTACTCAAGCGGATTTTGCTCTCTATTTTGAACGTGAGAACTAAGCTATAAGGGAGTAAAGGTGTCTCATCCCTTTGACTAGTCATTTGCGCGTGACGTTGTTTGTCGTCGTCATTTTCCTTCCTCAATGGGTCTGTCTGGTTTTACCCCGGCTTTTAGGGGGGCTATCATTAGAGCGGTTGTCTTCAAGGGTCATCCATAAACCACGTGACGCTTTTTTCTCGCCTTTTTTTTTATCCCTCCATGTAACACAAAGTAGACATTTAGCCTGTTCCCCCTTTCTCCCTCTAAATTGTGTTACGAAGCTTTTCACATAAAAATGAGTGTCATTATTTCTGAGGGAAGCTTTTGTGACCCCTGAAGAGGGTCTCAGAATTAACACTAATCAGAATAAGTTATTTATAAGTATGTTTACTAATGTTAAAAGGATGAACAGTAATATTATTTTTTCAACATTGAGTTTAAAGTATATTATCTGTGCAACGTAACACTGTGATGTAACCACCCAAGCTTTATGTAACATCATATAGATATTAGAGATTTCCCCCAAATCCCCTCTCGACAGCATTACATAGTTTTTGGATGAACCCTCACCACTTCGTGTTTTCAAAACATCGATGGCAAGGATTCGAAATTTTCACCATCGATTTTTGTCAATCGATAATTTTCCAGCATATTTTTTTGTCGATAATTTTCCACCTTCGATGTTTATTGGTCGATAATGTTTATTATTAGCACCACGTCTTACTACCCGTTCGGGTTATACGCACTTACGCTAATGTGTAATGGTAAGGTGATTGTGAGATGAGATGGAGGAGGACATACAGCTTAACGTGGGATCCGAACCACGGTGGAGGACTGGCATTCCACACATTAACAAGTTGTGATTACTGTACGTCTTGTGAAAGGTGAAAGAAGGGTTTGGCAATCAGATAAATCTGTGCCAGGACCTAGGATTGAACCCCGAACCCCCAGAACAGACATCTGACCCTTTGCCCTTGTACCACCAGGTCACCGTCGATGATATTGAAAAGTCAATGTTTTGTACCGATGTACAGGGAATATATATATATATATATATATATATATATATATATATATTNACATAGTTGCGACCAAAAATGATTTTTCTAATTATTGAACTGAAAACTACAAAATATTTTGTTTATCTTACATAAAGTATTTTTTTGAATTTTGTGTATTTGTGAATACATTTTGTTTGAAATTATTTTTGTTAGTGTTGTATTTATTAATTTTTAGTTAATTCAAATCACACATAGATTCTCTTCCTTATTAATATTTTTTTCAGTTGAAAACAAACTAGTATTCAGCATAATTCCCTAATGACCAAACTAGCATATTCTGTAGCTTTTAACTAGGATATTTAAATAGCATATTCTAAACAAACACATATAAAACCCCAACTTACAAACTATCTTAAACCGGGCTAGTATGACGTCCAATTCTACACGTCTAACACTAACGCTATGTTTTAAATATGTTACTGTATATACCAATTTAATAGCAGAATTAAACAATATATAAAAAAGTAAATAACCATCATTGCCAGGCACTACGTGGGTTAAGGAGTAAACCCCGTTTGGTCTGGTTCACTGGTGATTGGGAAGTGGTAAGTTCAAATCCCTGCCAGGTGTATAAATGTTGGGTTTTTTTCCTTAGTGGTTTCCCGCTGTCCCTCCACGTAAATACAGGTACACTTCCTATATATAAATAATATGCTAGTTTCCTCATCTCCGTTCAATTGGTGTAAATATGCGGTTATACTGGACAAGTATTAAGACACAACTTACCCCATCTTTCCCCCCAACACACATACAGGAGTAAATATCGTTAGCACCCCCCGAAATAAAATGGGGCTTTCCAAATTTGGTGGTTGACCACTCAATAGTTTATCTATGGGAGGGAGCCTGCCTGGTATTCTTTTTGGAGCTTAAACTAGCCTTATAGGGTTACAATGGTCTATTCTCGAGGGCATGGCTTGAATAAGGCTTGTATGGATATATTTAGTTGTGGGGTGTTTGTAACGCTAAAATATGCATCACAAAAAGGTGAGGCCTTTCATAGAATATGAAACATAAGTACACTCCAATATTCATATGATGACAGCAAACATTATCTAGCACCGCGTCTTACTATCCGTTCAGGTTATACGCACTTACGCTAATGTGTAATGGTAGGATGATTGTGAGTTGAAATGGAGGGCCTACAGTTTAACGTGGGATCCGAACCACGGTGGAGGCCTGGGTTAGGGAATATAAAGATTATATCAAGAGTAAGTGAACCTGCATTTGCGTGGAGGGAGAGTGGAACATAATTTAGTACACCCGACCGAGATTCAAACCTCGATTTCCACGTCATCGGCAGTCTAGCCTACTGCGAGAATAGCGCGTTAGACCATGTGGCCACCGAAGCGGGGGTATAAAACTTACCATGTCTACTTGGCGTATTCATCCGAAAGGTCTTACAATATACAGCTGAACCTTTTGATACATGTTATCAATACCTATAGAATAATATTAATATTACAGTGAAATGCTACCAATGTTACTCGCGAAAAAAAACCCTTCCTATGAAAATTAGACTGTAGTTACATTATTTAAAATAAATCATCATTATATCAATTTATTTTATTTTCAAATGAAGGAGCTTAATATTTTGGTTTCTACGTGGACTGTGTCTAATACTAGTCCGACAAATCCGTATATTTATACTAATGTGATAGCGAACACGAGAGTAGGAGTTAAAGGAACAATATATGGTAAGAGTGTTGTGCCCACGTTTGCGTGGCGGAAGAGTGGGAAACCATTAGTTATAATACAACTCGGTACACCCAGCCCTAATTCAAAACTCAACCTCCCCGGTATTGGCAAACCAGACAAGACGTGACTTACCCTTTTGCCTACGCGCCCACTACCACCAGAGCTGGTATCTCTTAAATCATTTTGTTCTAATTACTGTTTGCCTTGTTTGGTGGTTTTACCAGCCTCTTTTCATGCAAACAAGATTGCCTTCTCTCTAAAAACAAACCCTTTCTTTTGACCGCATCAACTCATCTGGTCTTGTTTGTCGATGATGAGGTGGTTGAAGTTTGAGTCCTGGCTGGGTGTATTTAAGATATTTTATACTATATTGTGGTTTCCCATTATCCCTCCACAAAAATGCTGGTACCTTTGATCTCAATTCAACATTCCTTATTCCTAGCCAAAAAGTATAGTTAAATGCGAATGGTCCGGACTGGTGGTAAAACGTGATGTACAATTAAACCTCCTTCCACGCTATCATTTAAATTTGTTAATTTATAATCCCGGTTTTGAAACGTAATAATTAAATCAATTAGAGGTGTTCCCAATCTTTTGTCCGGCACTTCAGCGAAATAGAATATCAGGACATGTGGCAGGGATGCCTTGAAGAGAAAGGGCCCTGAGTGGCCGGGCAGCCCCATTGTCCAGTAAAATAGTTCTATCAACGCATTGCGAACCACAAAGTAAAAGTATTGGACGACACATTGAGAGAGCTCTTCAGCGAACTCTCTGTATTAATCGGTGGTTCAATAATGACATGTGCCCGATGGAAGGGATTGGTTGGAGTGAAGTGGGGGTGTGTGGGGGGGGGGGAGGGACGGAGCTTTCTGTAGAGTAGAACCCCTGTNGGGGGGAGGGACGGAGCTTTCTGTAGAGTAGAACCCCTGTGGATCGAAAATAAACACACAAAGAGGGATTTTATCGCACTTAATGTTTAGATGGGGTTGGTATATATAGGGCAAGAATAAACTAAAGGTGCACTTTGAGACAAAATTAAGGGAAATTTACAATATTTATTTTTAAATTGTCATTTATTTAATTTAATAGATTCTTAGTATCCGTTATAACTTTACACATTTTATTATAATAAAGGGTAACCCACCTCGGTGGTGTAGTTGGCTAACGCACTTGTCGTGTTGAGCTCGACTACTGAGGACGGGGAGATTAAGGTTCGAATCTCGGTCGGGTGTACTGGGGGAGGGGGGTTCCTAAATGGTTTTACACTCTCCCTCCACGCAAATGCAGGTTCACTTCCTCTAATGCAACCTTCCCAATTCCTAATCCATTAGCGTAATTAGTACTTAAAGCGTATAGCCCGAATGGGTAGTAAGACGCGGTGCTAAAATAATAAATAAATAATAATAATAAAGGGTAGGAATGAGGAAGGTAAAATTAAAAGGAAATGTCTCTGCATTTGAATGAGGGGAGAGGGGAAAACAATTGAGAAAAAAACAAATCTCAATACACCAACGTGGGATTCAAATCCCAATCTCATCACCGGTAAACTGGACTAAACGAGCTTGACGATTATACTAATGTGAGTTTGTTGTATTTATCACTCTTTCCAAAACAAAATTAACACACACTCACAAACTAACAGTCTAGGATGACATACCTAAGACTTCACACCCAGCCTCAGCCTCTAGATCCTTCCCAATTAAATAGATGGATGAAATACTTACCTAGGATTAGAAAACTAAAAGTGAATCAACTTTTTTTTTAAATTCAGGGATTGTTTCAACATAAAAGAGTTAATGGGAATCAGCGTTTAAAACAAATGGTTTGTTACACCGTACAAACTTTCTCTTTGATCTTGAAATAGATAAATTTACCAAAAATTGGTAAAATTTGTGAAACAAAATATTCTACATGTGTGTTGAAACACTCCACCAAAAAGCGTGCTGTATATTAAATAATATGAATTGTTTCAGAAACACTGAGAAAAGTGAAACATCTCTGTACAACAAAGAGCATAACGATCAAATACACAGTTAAAATACCTTAATAATAATAATAATGAAAAAATATATAGTTTTGCTTTTATCTTAGAAACTTTTGTATTATAAAAATTTATTTATATATTAAATATTTTTTTTTAAATCGTACCTCAACTTTAAAATGATAATTTATTTACTACCTTATAGTTGCGGAGATATGATCAACATCGGAAATTTCCACCCATGTACAATAAACTCCAGGTGATTTTCATGGGAGATTGCCATTAGTTTGGAATGTTTATCAATCAATGCCTGGACACAAAATTGAATCAAAATATATAGAGTAAATTTTGAGAAAATTGAAGTTTTCTCCTTTTTCGCTTGAGTAAACTAACACTAATTTTAGGATTGGATATCTAAATCTAAAAACTCCTCGGGGGGACCTTATGAACATCCCAAATAACAAGTTTTAACCCAATCAGTAAAATAGTTTAGTCTCTAATCTGAAATACAGACAGACAGAAGGACAGATGGCATCGCGGAAAATACTTGGTCGGTTTTAGGAGGTCGAAACTTCGACTTTTTCAAGATATAGATTTTAATTTTTTTACAATCACAATACTTCTCTCTCAGATTTTTCAAGATAAAGTAAAAATTCAACAAGATGGTTTTAAAATCAAGCCTATAAAAATTTAAACAAAAACGTATTCTTAAGACTAGTACAAGCATAATATCCAGTCACCGGACGTTAATTTATCAATATGAAAGAGTAAACCCATATTTTCATCAATGATACATTTTTGGCCATGCCGGTAATAGAACTCGGTACCCTTAGCTCAGTAGGCAGACACGCTGCCAACTTAACTGAGGTAAGACAAACAATTTAAAACAATATGGTGTTTCTGTTAACATTTTATTAATTTCCAAATATATTCTAATATAAATTCATTTTAATTAGTTAATTTCTATAGATTCTGATATTCTTAAATCACATACCATGGCTGAATATTTAAGTGGATAAAGAAGAAACAATCGATTTCTAGAGCTCCTTTTAATAATTTATAATAAAATTAAGATATAATAATAAATATCGATTATTTTCAAGGAAGCTCTGCTGGCGTAATCTGAACATTTAAGTAAGTCGGGTGTATTAAGCTATTTGTTATTTTAAAAACCCTTATTTTTATTCGCCGCCATTTCAAATTATATAGGCTTATGACGTTTATACTCTTAACTGTATGATTTTATTACCTAAGCTATTGTATTGTTTCTTGTAAATATTCATTTTCTTTTAAGCGGTATTTATCTGGTGCATATACATTGTCGTTAAATTTGATTAACTTTAATATTAATTATTAGGAGTTTTCCAGATATATTTTTATAGGTCTATGTTTGAATAGAAAACTTTTGAATTGTAAATTTAGATTATTTTATAAATAGATTTGAGGCTTGGTATTTTTTATTGGAAAATTTCTAGGAAGTAATCCTATGCAAAAATATTTTAAAACCATTAAATATTGGGTAGTTTCTAGTGTGTATTGTACTAGTCAGTATTTTTAAAAAATAAATATGTCTCATTTGAAGATATAATTTGTGGCCACAGTATTTTTTAAAAATAAATATGTCTCATTTGAAGATATAATTTGTGGCCAATCAGGACGAAGCAAATTCATGACACGAGAATTATATACCCTGATTCTGGTAGGAAAAACAGTTTTAATAATCACAAACATAATGTTTTGGGGCCAACATTGATGTAAGTTTACTTATTTTAAATGTTATTTCATAGATTGAGATAATATATAGTCCAACACCTTAGCTCAGTCGGTTGTGTGTCTGTCTACTGACCAAGGGTCTTGGGTTGGATTCATGGCTTTACCAAAAACTTTATCATTGGTGTAATGTGGGTTTCCCCCATAATAATGATGAATTAACGGCCGGGGGCTGGATGTTGTGTTCAATCTAGATCTAGGTTAGTTTATATGTTGTGCTCTGATATAATCAGTCAGTTCAGAAAGCACCCATTTTAATCCTCAAATAAATGAAAATAATTATATTATCTATCAAAAGTTAAACATGTAGATCACATCACTAGATGTATGAATATATGAACGTGAACTTACTAACGTTTGTGACTGTTGTTATATTCTCACTGATAAGCATCTTATTCTGATTCTTTTTGCAAATAAAAACAAATCCCCATTCCAAATTTTTTAACGTGACTTAAAACTCTCACTAAGAAATAATTAGATTGTTTTTATTTTGATTTATATGTTTTCTTAATAAAAACCATTGTGATTTCTAATAATGTTTGCTTATTTTACTAAAACCATCAATACAAATAAAACATAGACAATTTAACAGACTAACAATGCTAATGAGTTAAATATGGAAAAGGTTAAATTTAGAGGAAGTGCACCTGCATTTTCATGGAGGAAGATTGAAAAATAACCGATGAAAATTCCTTGATCCACCAACTGAAATTTGAGCCCTGTTATCCCTGTCATTGGAAGTCCAGTCTATTGCTAGAGTTACGCCATAGACCATCCAATCACCAAAGCAGCTATAACCTTGTATTAGACCTTAAAAATAGAAAGAGAGAGACCTACTTAATTTATGGCATTAAGAGCTTGAGATTTCATTGCCGTACTTACACAATTACGCCACCTATCCTTATATTGAGCTTGTTCTGTCCAGTCCACCTCATTACACAATATCCCTATCTTGAGCTAGCTATATACAGTCCACCTCATTTCAACCTATCCCTATCTCAAGCTAGTTCTATCCTGTCCACCTCATTACGCCCTTTCTATATCTTGAGCTAGTTCTATTAAGTCCACTTCATTACACCACACCTTATCTTGAGCTAGCTATATACAGTCCACCTCATTACATCCTCTCTCTTTCAGGTAAATTCTAATGCTATCCTCCCATCTGTGTCTAGGTCTTCCTATTATATCTTCACATCGGGTTTGCCAGTTACTACCCTGAACACACCTCCCATTTGCTGAATGTCCTGCCCACCGTAATCTACAAGACTTGACTTTCCTAACAATGTCTCGTGATTAATACAGGGTATGTAGCTCATGAGTATGTAACCTCCTCCACTCCCCAGTATCCTCATCTCTTATAGGACCAAATATCTTCCTAAGCACCCTTTTTCGAGCACTCAAATCTCTTTATAAGAGAGATAAATTTTAATGACACGTCAGCATGTGTAACAAACACATAATATCGGTTTTCGAAAACTACTATGGATTTTGATTGTAGACAACTCCCATTGGATTTTGTTTAACCTTGTGTATAAAACCAATGTTACTAGATAACAACTCGAGATTGTATCTTCTTAAGTAATTATATGATAGTCTCAATTTCCCCACAGGTGAATCATATGCATTATAAATAAACGTAAACACCAAATATTTTAATTTAACAAATTTGGAGTTGAAACCCTTGCATTCCCGGGTGACGGTATGACGAATGAGAAGGTTAATAGTGCATCAACCTTCTGTTGATCATAATTGCAATAACATATTATTTACACGTAATTTTGGAAAGTGGCGAGACAGGATTTACTATTTTGCGAATTAACTGGCTTGAAACAAAAAAACAAATGACTCACAACGAGAGGTTCACGATAATTTTGGATAATTTTTTAATTAGTTTTTTTTTGCACCGCATCTTACTATCTATTCGGGCTATACGTTTTTTTTGCCAGTTAAAAATATAAAAAGTGGTTCTTTTTTTTAAATTAACTCGTCTTACTACTCATTCGGCTTATACATTTATCTATTAATTACACTAAAATGTAAGGGATGAGAAATGTTGAATTTAAAGTTAGTGCATTCACATTTGCTTGTAGAGGGAAAGGAGAAACCATTTAGGAAAACCACCCTCAGTATAACCGACCGTGATCGAACCACAATATCCTCCTCATCGACAGTTGAGTCTATTGCAAGAGTAGTGCCTTAGACCATGCAGCCACTGAAGTGGGTCAGTTCTATACTAATCTGACTGGAAAATATGTAATGTCAACTTGATAGTTATTATAAAGTATCAGTAAATTATATACGGACTAGTATTATATTATATTTTTAGATAAATAGGCCTACTCTATATACTCTTGTAACGACAAAGAAAATATAGCTAACAGAATATCCTTAATACTTCTCCTCACGTCTAGTTCCTCTTCATCATAATATCGGTACCCGTTCACGTGACACCTACACACTTTCCATCCCTCTTCACAAATCTAATTTATATTCTCTCTCTCTCTCTTTTACTGTTGCTGATCTAGTTCCTGGAATGCTCTTGCTTGATCTAAATATTTAAACTGCTGCCACCATAAAAATCCTTTTACCATGAGCTTGCGCAGAGTCTGCGAGCAGAATCTCGATCGTCGATGTGAGGATAAACATAGGCATACAGTAAGAATGTGTGTGTAAAGTATTAATATTATATAGCTATAGAACTATATAATCTATATAGCTACTAAATATTATAACCATTGTTTTCTTTTAAGTTATTTGCTATCTTCATCACGTTTAGATTTGTTATGCGTTTAATGACATGTGAATGTATGTATGTGTGGAATGATTGTGTGCCTTAATGTTTCTTTTGGTTTTTTCCCTCTCTATCCTTGTTTTATTTTATTTTTCTACTTTAATCGTTTATTTTAAATTAATATATTCATAAATGCACAATTATATGTGTGGGCGATATCTTTTGACTATTATTATTTTAATACAAATATTATAAATTAGATTTAGCACATAAGTGTTAAATGTACATTCTTTGTGCTGGCCATAACTTGACCCAATAAAAGCCTTTATTATTATTATTATTATTACTATCATCATTATCATTACCAGAAAAGGCTAAGGTTATTGTGAACCAACCATATCAACTGGTGAAGCCAGCCCAATCAACTGACATTTGAGAATAACGTTTTAAAGTTTAATAACTCTCTTTGGGTGAAGTGACAAAGGATTATAGAAATTTTGACTAAGCATCCCCGGTTTTGTAAAAATAATGAAACTCGCATGCCTATTTTTTATCCCAATGGTTTGCAACTGGTGGCCCACGACGGCTTTTTTATTTTTCTTGCGCCCCAAGAAGTTTCTTGGAAAATTAATTTACTGCAGTAAAATTTATATTTTTATCCCAGAAACTGAAAGTTTATACTTTCTCGGGAAAAATCTATGAAGGCTCCAACTGATGTCCGTATTTAAATTTTTCCTTATTACTGATATATTATATTGACGTATCAAATATGGTATATTTTGGTCCTAAAATGCCATTAATATGTATCTAAACATGTTTAAATTATCAATTTTTATTTCATTCACAATTAAATACCGGTTTTCATTCTAGAATAATCATACCAAAATTATTGCCCCCCCGGGTACTTTAAAGTTGAAAACCACTGGTCTAAGTCTATTACTTGAACTACTTGATTCTCATTAACACTCGTTTTACCTTTTTGTGATGAACTGTAGGAAATGAATGGATCAATGGACTAATTTCCAATCAAACATGGATATTCTACACTACATGGCTACTTCGGTAATGAATGACAGAATCAACAGACCAAAAATTGAACATACCGGTATTGTTCTTCCTCCCCTCCCCCCCCTTTTTTAGGTATGCTCATTTTAGTAAAACAAGAAGTTCCTTGCTTTTACTGAACTACTGAGATTTTTTTTTTCTAATTTTCAAAAACCGTCCCCTTGGTATAGTGGTCAGTACACTTACTACAAACCTAGAAGTAACAGCTTCGTTTCCCGGTTAGTAATTTGGGTATTTTTCCCAAAAGGGGAATTATTCCAATCGTCACCAGGGTTTGGTTAATTAGGCTTAGGTTAGGTTTAAGTATTTCTACTGGCCCCACACCCTCATACTCACTATCACCATCACCTCATCTCATCGGGACATGAAAAGTGTCTCCACAGAAAGGATATACGATTAGTACATTCGGGCGTCCCCTGGGTAATGGTACATTTGTACTGTCTGATCTTTCCAAAAAATGGACTAGAAGTAATGTATTCCAGACACGCATCACTTCCAGATAAGCTAGAAATCTGAAATTTGGAAAACTTATAGCTTCTAGCCTGTAACCGACGGGAAAATTCCAAAAAGTTAAAAAATTTAATTTAAAACCCCCGAAAAAAAATTCAAAATGCTGGAGCAACTTTAAAGTCGGTGCGGAACATTCTTTGGAGCTCTCTTGTGGATAAACGGTAAGACCTATCAAAAACGGCTCTGGAAGTATATTAGTTTACATCCTCATTTGGGGTTTGGGGGTAGAGCCCCCAACGAGCAAAGCGAGTAAACATTATACAGACACGTTGGTGCTCGCATAGTATAAGACTCTAGGTCTAGGAAGTCACTCTCACAATAGATTGAACTGTCAATAGCGGAGAGATTGGGGTTGGGAACCTGATCGGGTGTAATTAGAGTGGGGTTTCTCCTAAATTTTTTTACACTCTCCCTCCGCATGCGTACAGCCAGAACGTGTCTTAAGATTGTGGTAAAAAAAGAAAAGATTATTAATTTGAGATTGTAGGTAACTTAGTTTAAGGACAGTATTTTTGTAGTTTTTATATAAAAAGATTATCTTGGTCAAAATAAATCAAATATTTCTCCAGTAGCTACAAAGAGTTTATTTTTCTCCACATGGTGATATCAACAACTCTTGATTATTTGTCAAGGTTGTTCTGGAATTTACCGACAACTTTGTATCTTCAATTAAAAAGTTTGTCATCTAATGCAGCTATGCATTTTTTTTATCTTGACTAATTTAACTCTGTCTCTAAAATCTAGCCCGAGTCCTAATTTCTACTCTTTTAATTTTAACAATTCCTTTTATTAATTAGCTATTCTAGTATTAGCTTTTAATAGCTAACTAAAGACTAATTTTCAATTTGTTTTCCTTAATTATTTTATATATCTCCAGTCACATGCTATATATTCAACCACTATTGATATCACCATGTGAAGAAAATTAAATTATATTTTTCTACTGGAGAAATATTTTATTTATTTTGGCCAAACAAGTTTTGATATCAAAACTGCAAAACACTGGCCTTAAATGGAGTTCCCTACAATTCCACTTAAACATTATTACTTTACTGTAATTATTATTTATACCCGTGTTTTGAGACGAGGGGGGCCATCAGTGCCTTTGATCGACCAAAATTGGAAACTGAATCATACCATAGTAAATACCCTAATATTATATCTCACAGACACTACATTTTAACACAATAAAGATCTGAGACAAAGCCACGTAGGTCAGTTTATTAAATAAACTTATGAAATGTCCTTGATATTGGATAAGTTGACCATAAAATTAGTCTATATAATGTATTAATTATAATTGGTTATATCTGTTCTCATTTGGACATTTCGTCTTATCGGTGGGCACGCGGACTAAGACTCTCTCCTTGTATAGTTTGCCGATGACGTGGAGCTCACGGTTAGTTCCCAGGCCAGGTGTACTGAGTTTTTTTTCTAAATTATGCTAATCAGCTAAGGTTGAGGAACTTGGAATTTAGAGGAAGTGTACTCGTATTTGCGTTAAGGGCGGGTGCAGAACCACCCAACTGAGATTCTAACCCCGAGCTCTTTGTTATCTTAAGTCTAGTCTATAGCGAGTGTGACACCTTAGACCATGCAGACCATGAAGCAGGTTACTTATTAAATATATTTTAATTTATTAGGAAGGTTCACTATTATAATACATTTTATATATTTTTAATTCTCACTCTTGCTCAGCCTTAGATTACATACACACTAATATAGAACCACAGCCTCTTATATTTATTTATTATTTAGCGCCACGTCTTACTACCCGTTCAGGTTATACGCTTTAAGTACTAATTACGCTCATGGATTAGGAATTAGGAAGGTTGAATTAGAGGAAGTGAGCCCGCATTTGCGTAGAGGGAGGGGGGAAAACAATTTAGGGAAAAAACCTCAGTTCAACCGACCGAGACTCGAGCCTCGATCTCCCCGTCCTCAGCAGTCGAGCTCAAAACGACTAGCGCGTTAGCCAACTACACCACCGAGGCGGGTCACAGCCTCTTATAGAAATCCATCCATATTATATTATAATATCTGTCATTTAAAATGTTCTGCGGGCTATTTCAGCTTTTGTGTAATCTTCAGAAAAGGCGCGAAAGAACACTAACATAAAATTAGCACACACACATACAGAAGCACCCATTATACATAGCTCACAAGAATGCTTTCACACAAAAACCCACAAAACTCAAGTTGAAAGATGGTTAGTAATATTTTATTTCACTGTTGTCTTCTCAAAAATTATTTGTCAAATGTCTTTTAATTTTTGCATGTTCCATCATAGTCAATACTGTACTCTAAAATGATAATCAGGGTCATATTTTAACCATGCTTTCTTCATTGTCCCATAAATTACTTGTACTGATAATTTAAAGTAAGCCATTGCAATAAAATGCATTATTCTAAATAATATCCTCGTTTCAACACTTTCCCCGATTTTATGGTTAGATACTGTACACATGTTGTGCTATATATATGCATACACATGCGTATCATGGGCTGAACAAACAAATACAAAATCCGCAAGGGAATATAATACACCATAATTATACTCTTAGTAGGCTTAGTATGGAATTTACACCATTTGGGTCCAAAGGTCACACATGCCATAAATATTGTGACTAGACTGGGTTGTAGCTTTGTGACACCACCAACTTTGTATGATAATTTAAATATTATCTCTATTTACGTGTCACTTAACTGGCATTACAGTACTATATTATTTATTATTAGGTTCAACTGCCATATAGTTGGGTTTTCTACCGATATGTTATCTTGATTTTAAATTGGTCTACGATTAATTAAGGCTGGCTTATTTAATAAAATACTCAATATCATACCATAAATAAAAGTCATAGGAGGTGATTCTTGCAAACCCACGCCCTTCAAGGAAGGTTCCATCAATTGGAACGTAGTCTGGTATGCAGCTCAGCTTAAAAAGTGAATAAAAATACTTTTTCAAGGTTATATTTGTTTTTCTTAGCTTTCTCTTAGCTTAAAAAAGGCGTTTAGTACTTAAAACGCACTTGGGAGGAACTGAAAACCATCTAATACTACAAAATAATATTGGTTTCTTTAAAAGTACTATACAAATAATTAACTCCCATATCTTTCAATTCTTAACCTGTTTTGAAATAAAATACTATGATCGAAACCTTCTACCTGGGGAACGTAAACGCTATTAATATTGATAATTTGATCGTAAATATATGTTACTGTTCGAGGTTCGAGCCAGATCCTATGAAATCTAAAGGTTTGACTTGTTTCGGTTTTGTACGCACGCGTTGGAGTAGATTCCTAGAATCGCACGTTTAGTGGATGCGATTACCAGTTAAGTGATGAAGCTAAACACTTGTTTCCTGTGCTGTGAGTCTCGTACTAAATTGTCTTACCATTCTTTCGGATAAAACGCATCTGTACTAATTAAGCTAATGTGTTAGGTGTGTCTACCCTCATTTGCGTGGACAGAGAGAGAGAGAGAATGTAAAACCACTTAGGAAAAATCACCCTCACTACACCCGACTGAGATTGGAACCTTGAATTATCCGTCAATGGCAGCCCAGTCCCTTGCAAGAATGACACTTTAGACGATTCATCCACCTAAGAAGTTCACGTCCTTAGTTTTACTACTCGTTCAGGCTATACACTTATGCAACAATTACGATAATGGGTTAAGGATGAGTAATGTTAAATTTGGAGGAATATCACCCAAATTATCGTGGAGGGAAAGTTAAAAAAACACTTGGGGAAACCACACTAAGAACGCCTTACCAGGATTTGAACCCCAACCTCTCTATCATGAGTAATTTTATCGAATGGGGAATTATCCGAAAGTTCACTAGTATCTCGATAGTATTGTCTTAAGTTAGATTTAAGTGTTTACACTAGTTCCACACCCTCATATTCACTATCACCATTCCCTCGTCTTATCGGGAGATGGAAAGTGTCTAGTACACTAGTACATTCGGGCGTCCCCTAGGACACGATACAATAGTACCGGTTAATCTTTCCACAAGCTGGCTTACGAGTGATGTAGCCCAGCCACGCATATATGTTTAACGATACATATATATATATATATATATATACCTAAAAGTAAACTATACTCTTCAAAGTTTCGAAATCCTTGACAAACAAGGGGCTTCAAAACATTAATTTACTTCTACTTGAGTTTATTAAAATTATCAAATGAAACCATATAGATTTCCATCTCTACTTACCTACTATACAACATCCTTAAAAGGTATTTTTATAAAATACAAATATATTTCTTGAAACCAAAATTGGTTATTTATTTTTTAAGTTATTGATAGTATTTATCAAAAGTGATAGCTGCAGATCACATGACTTATGTATAAATACGTGGAAGTAGATCTAGTAACCTTTTCTAATTTTCCCATGAAAGTTAGACTCCATTCATCAACTTTATCCGTAGGTTTGGTGCAATAATTTAAATTCCAAAATTTTGATCAAATTATCCTGGATTAAATACCAACCATTAATAAGCTTTCATTGCTAAAAATGTTTTCTTCCTTACAATTAATAATTTTCCATCTTCTTCCAAGTAACTGATGGTGTATTTAATTAAAATCCATCCTTCAACTCCATTAACAAGTAGTCGATAAAGAAACCTGTAACATTAGTCGAGCTGTCCAATACGTTGCATATGGTGATTGTTGGTTGGCTTGAGGTGGATGTTTAGGTTCGAATCCTTGCCAGGTGCACCAGAAAATATTTTTCGACGAGAGATTTATAATAATTGTAATTTTACTCTCCACATTTCATGATAATGCGGGTACAACTCCTCTATATTTTTCCTAACATTTGAATTAATCTTTCCTTGCCTTTAAACTTATTTTAAAGTTTAGTTGAGTTGATTTCAACTTTAATGGGCAGATAGACGCTTAGCGATAACTATTTATATCTGCGTATAACCTGAACAGGTAATAAGAAGCAATGCTAATTATATAATATATATGAGCGTGTTCAAGTTACTCCACGAAAGCTGATTTAATCCCCTTTTCGATGAAGGTCACTTAATTCTATGGCCAAGTTTCTCTACTTGGTGGGTTGGGGGGAGGAGGGATCTAATTACTTCACTTTGGTGGTGGGAAGGCGGAAAGGAGGGGGGGGGGGCGGGTTTGAGTTCCTTCACGACACCTGAATAAATGGATTAAAAGTATAGGTTAATTTCTACATATACTTATGGTTCTTATCCAACCTAACTTAACCTAACCTTCAATGCGTTAACAAATTTTTTTCTTATTTAATTTTGTAACGAAGTTGGTTAATTTCTACATATACTTGTGGTTCTTACCCAACCTATCTTAACCTAACCTTTGATGCATTAACGAATTTAGTTCTTATTTAATTTTTTAGTGTACTGTGCAAAGATCCCCTCATTGAGGTGTCGTGAAGGAACTCGACCATTGCTATCGGACTAATTATCTCCGTGGAGGAACATGACAACCCGTCCCCCAAATCACTCGGAGAACTTATAATCCCTTTCTTGAGGTGTGGTGGAGGAACCTGACCATCATTAGCGGACTAATTATCTACGTGGAGGAAATATACATCCCCGATATATATAGATAGTTTATTCGAGTGAATACAAATCTCAATGTTTTGAGATAAGAAAGTAATTTCAAACGTTCTTGAATATTTGTTATGAGTATAATGACATTTGACCAGAAACATTTTAACATTTAAATTAAGAATAAAACTCCTGGTCAAATCACGCGGATCTTATTAAAAATATTCAAAAATATTTTAGATAACTAATGNTTATATATACTACATAATGAAACCGTATTTAACTGTATAAAAGAGGGTTTTTTGTCATATAACTAAAAAAGAACTTTTATTTCGCGTTTTCTACCATTCCACCTTAAGCATTGTATAAAAAACTAGATTATTGTTTAGATTTCTCTTTAGTTGCTGTAGAACGGGGGTCGGCGACCGGTCGATATCACGTCAGTTTTCAGTCGATCGCTTAGGAAAACTACATCGTCACGATATGGCAGGAATACCTTGAATTATTCCACTATGGTACAGCTTATAAGATAGGACCATAGTGTAATCCGTCAAGGTAAGGCCTTTAAGGGTAGATGGAGTGTACATTTTATTTATTTTCTATAAAGGCAGGGACATAAGTATCTGAGTAAATATTGAATATAAGGAATACATACAAGCTGTATAGAAAAAATAATAATAATTAAAAGTATATGGAGAAACTAAGGGTGATCGTGGAACCTTTGATGGATGAGAAAGTCGTTCGAATCCCAAATAGTTTGCTGACCCCTGATACACAATTACTGCCTAAGTTCTAAATTTTATGACTCCAGGCTATCTTGAAGGTACAATACCTTATTATGTTTTGAATACAAGTCAGTAAATAAAGGAAGCAGCCCCATCTAATCTTGATATGTAACTAGAAGCATGACTCTGAGAGAATTTCAGTTCCTATGGAGGAAATACAATCTAACTCTCTCGGATAACTGTTGCCAAACACCCCCCCTCCCCCGATTGTTAAAACGGGAGATTGTGGGAGGACGGTGTACTGGGAATTCCGACTATGCAGGAGTAAGAACAAGAAAATTCTAGCAACATAGACTATCCAGAGTTGCGATATCTCTACTGATGGAAGTAAGAGACTCAACGTATAAAACGACAATGCTGCTACTAAAGACTTAAGGTTCTAAAATAGTAGATAAGAAATTCAGCCACGCCCAGAAACCAAGTCGGTGTATAGCGTTCCCGGTGTGGTAGAACAAATGGGGGAGGAGGAAAATATAAATGTCAATACAATTTGTGTTTTGACCCTACTTTTAAATTACAATATTCGATTCCCAAATATCCATTAAACGCTTCTATACCAGTTACCTTTCATTTCCCGGGCATTTAGGTCTTAATGATCAACCAAAATATGTTTATTTTAAGACTAAACATAGGGGAGCATTTTAATTTTTAAACTATGTTGACAAGTCTATGTGTGTATAAGGTCATAGAAAATAATGTTGTATTTGCTCCAGTCAACACCAAACATATATTATTACCACTTGTATTAGTTTTTAGCCTGATAGTCACTATCTCAGCTATCTAGGTAGCCCCCTTAAGGTATGTTCACAAGAACAGTATTCTCGCCACTTGAGGTTTGGCAGTAACCGAGGTCAGTGCACCTGGCTACGAACCTAGGGGGTCCCGGGTTGAATCCGTGATGGTACTATGTGTAATTTTCATGAAAGGGAAATTATTTCAACGGTCACCAAGGTTTGGTTTATTAGGATTAAATAGGCAAGATATAATGTTTGTTATTTACTATTATAGCCGCGACTAAATATTATTTTCTTTAGATTGAAAAATTATACCTGGACACGGGAATTTAACCCCGGACCTTTGGCTTAACATGCTGCTGTTGCTCTACCCACTGAGATATCTAGAAGTCGTCCAAGGGTCATTCTTACCTCTTATTTTAAGGCAAAATCTGTGATGGGCGTGTGGCGGAAATTGTAAACTATATATGAGTAGTCAATTAGATTAAGAGCTTTAAATTCAAAGAATATGACATTTAGATACGGCTATAACCGCAATTACAAATATGATAACTTAGTTGTTTAATCCATCATGATCTGCGCATTCGTACGATTGTCATTGTCTACTTGACAGTATAAAGCCAACTGCCGAATCGAAGATGGCTGCGTTATCTGATAATATTAATTTATCACTAATATGTAGCTAACGATTTACACACGTCCATCACAGACTTTGCCTTAAAATATGATTGAAGAATAACCCTGGGCACGAGAAGACTCCTGGATAGTTCAGTGGTCGGAGCACCTATTAACTGGGCCTATAGCGCCTAGATATTAAAATCGAAGTGTAGGACAAACAATATGAAAATTAAGATACAAGCACAAATTAGGGGTCTGTGTTACCATAAAAAGCACTTAAGAGAGCTCATAGAGGTTTTTAATATTTAGATTTTTTTTCTAGCCTTCGGCAGTTATGGTGTCATGTTGCCAAAAACAACTTCAGATATCTTTTAGATGTGTTTAATATCTAGAAATGTTTCTAGCCTTCGGCAGTTAGGGGGTTATGGTGCCATAAAAATAGTTAGGGGGTTATGGTGTCATAAAAATACTTCCGGTAGCTTCTAGAACTGCTAATCATTTATAAATTTTCTAGCTTTTGGCAATTGGTGGATGTGCCAACCAACCCCCCTCCCCCCATCCTGAAATTATTGGCCAGACTTGACGTTGGCTGATCTCTTAAGCGATGTTTTATTTGTGTAGAGATGGTTCGTTTTCTGTTTATATATTTTCTTGAATCATCAAAATTACAAGTGTAAATACTGTGTCCAGACAAATTAAGAAATTTCTGTTTTGATGTAATTCAAACATTTGTTTTCATCCTATATTTCAGGGGCTTCGTGTCAGAACAGATCATGTGACTAATTCTCCCCAAATCTTATGCTAGATATATGATACAACTAAGCAGCAAAGGTTTATATGCTATTGTAAGTTTAAAACTATTCCCAAAGCGATAAAACGGATTTAACTGCTTCTTGCATTGATAACGTTTTATTTTGTTTTTTCATTTCCCCTCGTGATACTCATCATACTTTGTAGCAAATTATTTTTTTCTAACTATCATAACTCGTTTAACGACTATGCCAAATTGGATATTTAAAAATAATTTTTCGAAGCGGGTTGCATCTTAGCTTGACGCACCTAAGCAGTATAAGCACTATCACACTTATACACCAATGTACGAAATAGAAAGAGAGGGAATAACATTATCAATTAATCCTGCGAGGTCTCTTGTTTATCTAGTGGTAACACTTCCTCTCTTCCTATCACGAGTTTACAGTCACTATACTATTTACACCTTGAAAACATTGACTTTTTAGATTAAATTGTTCTTGTTTCCGGTTCTAGATATACATATTATGATACCATTAACTTTGTTTCTTTAACACCGCACCTACTATACATTCAGGTTATACACCTAGGTACTAACACCACTAATGTTAGGGATTAGAAAGGTTGAATTTAAAGGAAGTTTACCCGCATTTGCGTGAATGGAGAGGGGAAATCCATTTAGGAAAAACAACCCCCAGTAGAACCGACTGGGATTCGAGCCCCAATCTCAATTTCATCGGCAATTTAGTCCACTGCGAGATTAACGC
>CABFOW010002320.1:6548-22297 GCA_902141385.1 Timema californicum
GACATCATTTAAAATCGCGAATATCGCGATAAAACGCCGATTTCGCGAATTATCGCGACAATTCTGAGCATATATTTGCAATCAGGGTAACCTGAAATGTGAACATCTGAAAGAAAAAATGTCATATCTAACATTCGCGAATTATCGCGAACTCCACAAACGCAGGGCTCTGAATATATGTATTGAAAATAATAATACCGGGGGGGTGGGGGGTAAGGGGGAAGGATCTAGTATATTTATATACATGCATATATATATACATAAACATGTATATTTTAAGATTTGACTTGGTCTCGGCAAAAGAATGTGTCATGTAGTAAAATGTAGTAAATTTGTTTCCTCTTTAATTTCACATACCTTATAGTCTCCTAATATTAATAATCTTTAGTTCTTCATCAGACACTCAGATTTATATTTATGCACTTATTTATCATTTTTTAAACAAAATTTAGTGAGGGACAGCACAGGTTTGGTTGCAAAGACACAGGAAAAGGTGGACCATAATTATTATATTTTAAACATTCTAAATTCACTACTCAAAAGTGTTAAATTTAGGCACGGACATAAAATTAAGCTTATTTGAAGAAATCCCAATAGTCAATATTAAATATAATCAAATTTAACAACAATAAAATAGACCAGATAAATACATAGGAATATAAATATTTACAAGAAAACAATAAATACTAAGTCAATAAGTCAATCGGTATTAAAACTATAAACGTCATATATACTTTTAAATGGCCGATAATAAATCAGGTGTTCTTAAAATAACATTAACTCTAGCTCACCTGACTAACTACAAGGTCCAGATCACGCCAGCATCGCTTCCTATTAATAATCGATTTTAATCATAGCTATGAAAAGGATTGCTAAAAATCGCACGTTTATTTTTTCTCCACCCAAATATTCGATCATGGTATTTCATTTAAAGATGATGGAATCAAACATAATCAAAATAAATTTAAAATATCAGAACATATAAAAATTAAAATAGTAAAATGACTTTTTGATATAATATACTTAAATATAAGAAAATTTTAACATAAATAACACCACCATATGTTTAAACTTTATTGAATATAGTTTTATAAACCTAGATGTAATCTATATTAATAAAATTGTTTGTCTGTTGTGAGCATTGCCGATATCTACCGCAAGCCGAGGTCTGAAATTTTAAAATTAATTGTCTCTGTGCACAAACATGTATACCCCGAAGCCGGAATTTCAAATTTTTTACTTGATTTTTTTTTTACCATTATTTAAAACTGGTCGTAATAGCTAAAAGGAAGAGTTTTTCCTTTCTGTTTGAATCAAATAAAATTGGTACTTCTACTAGTTCCAAATAAAGATATATTTTGTTACGAATAATCTGTTCACATTTTTAAAGTAAATATTTTTCCCTCGAGTAATTTAAATATAATTTTGAATTTCAATGCGTATATTTTTATCAGCAAAATGAAATGTTTTTATATATTTATAAAAAGGGTGGAAATAAATTTTTCAATATGTATTGTCAATACTATACTCTCACTAACATCAGCGTAACATTCATATTTCCCCAACCCGTTACAAAGTGTACGGATGCTATTAACTAAAGTGGAGAAAATATCTTCCATCAAGTTAGAAACCAATTATGTGTCAAACATTCAACCTGATAAACACAAACAATGTAATCTGCCGGAATGAAAGATATGCATGGTAGAGAAACCATTATTGAAATTAAACTTCAATATTTTCTTAGCCCTTTAGTAAAGATATTTTTTTTTAGTTGTAGATATTTAAGACCAAGGGTTTAAATTGTAAGTTTTCTCTTTTTTAAATAAAAGAATAATAGGATATGTATTTATAAAATAACCTTAAGTGTATTTATATAAATAACTGTAAGTTTCGTTCAATCCTCGGTCCCGGCATAAATTTATATGATTACCAAACCCTTCCTTCACCTCTGACAAGACATCTTGTGAATGTGGGGAATGCCAGGTCTCCACCGAGGTTCGGATTCCACGTTAAACTGTAGGTCCTCCATTTCATCTCACAATCACCCTATAATTACACATTAGCGTAAGTGCGTATTACCCGAACGGGTAGTAAGACGCGGTGCTAATAATAATAATAATAATAATAATAATAATAACTGTAAGTTTTCTTTACTGAAGGCAGATATTTTTTTTAGCACCGCGTATTACTACAAGTTCGGGTTTTATGTTTAAGTACTAATTACGCTAATGGGTAAGCATTGGGAAGGTTGAATTTAAAGGAGGTTAACCCGCATTTGCATGGAAGGAGAGTGGGAAACCATTTAGGAAATACCACCCCTAGGTCACTCGACCGAGATTTCTACCTCTACATTGCCGTCCTCAGCAGTCTTGTTCAACATGAATATAGCTCGCTACCGAGAAAGGTCAATGACTTGTTGTCTTATGGTAGGGATGTGTCACAATACGTTTTTATTCCAACGCCAAGATTTTAGGTGACAGTGTTATATTTGTTTACTTTTAATATTTTATTCATGAATGATAATGTACTCAACATCCTTGCAGATTTCTGTATTAAAGTAGTTTATTTTAGAGTTCTCCGGGAGCACTATAAGTGACTTGCACAAATGTGAATTTATTTCAAGATTATTTTCCTATACCCTCTCCAATCAAGTTTTTTTTTTCTAAAATACCATCTTAATTCTTGGCCCTTTCAAATAAGTATATAATAACCTTGGACTATAAAGTAGAGGTAAAAATAATTAATAAAAATACAACAACAATTTCAGGCCACCACTAAGACATCCAGGGTGAATTTTTATGCAACTCTTTTACTTTTAAGGATTAATGTGACTTCCGTGCCTTTGTGGAATAAACTATTCACTGAATCTATATATAATTTGAAACACACTTTAGGTCTCCAGGATAGGTTTTTAGCTCACCTTAGAAGACCAGATGTGTCAAAATATCAACTTTAATAACGTAAAAGGTATTTTTGGAATTTTAATATATCTAAGCTAGTATTATTATGAACTAAAAGTAAATTAAAGGTAATTCAAGACGTGGCTAAATATTGTAGATGAATGTGTGAAAAAGAGGAACATCGAGAGTTTTCAGAATAAAAGATCATGTATGACTCGGTGTATGGATGTTGTTGAAACGAAGAGAGTATGCGAGGATAGGTTTGTGGGGAGAATGTTAGTGAGGCTGTTTTAAGGTTCGGATAAACATCTCGAGATTTTACAAAACTCTCTTACAAGTTTAACCTTGTTACAACATATAAACATTAAGAGGTTGTCTCACTCACCATCCTGACCCCAGTTGACCCGTGTCAGCAAAAAACTATGACTCCACAATACATGACTGCACTGTCTAACATTGGACTGAAATGAAGTGGAGCCCGAGATTTATTTTCCGACGCCAGTGCTGAGCCACGCTCACAGGAAAACAAGAATATTTATATGCGCGATCTCACTGCGCTCTATCGGCCGTACTCGGCCAACTCATAGAACTGTTCTTCCACGCACGCATGGTGACTTAGAGCATGTTAGAGTATGTTCTAGACGCATGGTTGCCCCCACCCCTCTCTCCCTCCTGTTGTTCTGACACCACGAGAGCACGTGGCTTATTTTTAGGGTAACTAATGATGGTGTGTCTGTGTTGTAGACACAATTACTTACTGGCTACAAGGTGAGCGACATTGCCAGAGGCTGATTTAAACGTTAGGTGATTCAAAATGTCTTTTTGGCTTAAAATGTTATATTCTAATCAAAATTATTGTTCTGGACTAGTAGTACTTAAAACTTATTAATTATTGGCACTATATGGACATAGAAAATTTTAGGCTTTTAAATCCATGATAATATATAATATATTTGGGCGATTATTTCAAACCGTTTGTTCATCTTTTATTACGACCCTTATAAGGGACCTTAGGATCCTGTGTCTCAGTTTGAAACTTTTTTTTATCCGACTAACGGATCGGTTTTTTACCCTTTTGGTACCGCCAATTAGGACGGTCATTTAAACCTGGTACCTCTTTTGCTAGTTCTTCTTATTTTAATATTTTAGGGAACTATATTCATATTGTTATTTATTATTGTTGAAAATGTTTAAAGTGTATCAGTTGTTAGCCAAAGAAGGGGTTGCAAGTCGACGAGGCTACACAGTGCCTTGGCTTTATTTACCAATATTTTTTATTTTGCAAGCCATTAAGCGGTGTAGTTTTCAATATTATAATCTTTGTGAATATATCCTAATATGTCTTACATTATAATATTCAGTAAGGAGGAACTTTGTTATTTGAGACTATATTGTTATTGTTTGTCCTTTGGGCACCGTCAGTTAGGATAACGTAACTCCTCTGATGTGTATTTGCTGGATCGCATTCCTGATTGACCATTTTTAACTGGATCTTTTATTTGATGATTAATTTGTTATTATGGCAGGACTTTTTGAGATTAATTTGAAGGACAATTTAGCATAAATTATGTAGTGTGTTTTGTGTCGTCATTTATGGGCGAGAGTATTGTATTACGTTAGAAATTACTTTTGACCATGCCCCTCACAGTGTATGGTGACATTTTGGGCCAATTAAACCATTGTTTGCCGCTAATATATATATATATTATCACTTTCTCATTGAGTTGTATGTATTTAGTTATCTGTATAAAATAACCATTCCCGGCTATTATTCCAGAGTGGTGATAAAGGGGGAGGGGGTTTACAGTAAAAAAATATTACCATTTCTGTTTGATCTTTTCAGTGACGTAGCTTATACAGTTGCTACTTGCGCAAACTATTAAAATATATGCTATAGGTAGGCTAGAATTAAAATAAGTGCACCACAATATCATTGTACAAAAAATATAAAAACCAAAGTAAAAATCACGGTTTGTTCTAGATGATAGGACTTCAAATATTATAAATATCTTTTAAAAATGTGATGATTGAGAAAAAGTTGGTTAGAGTTTGTGAAAAATTGTAATTTTTAAATGTTACTTCAATTAAATAGAATGTACTCTTAACTTTTCATAATGACTAGTTCATAATGCCAAAGAGTAAGTAACAGTGTATATTATTTTATTTATGATATTTTGTGTAGTGTTTCTACAACAATGTGTATACCTATTATCTCGTTTCACAAATCTTAGGATTTTATAGCAAATGTCTATTACAAAATAAGAGTGAGAGGAAGACTGTGTGGTTGCACCGTACAATTTATTTTTTATTACTAACGTCCAAAATTGCCTTTACTTCTAAGGTTTGTGGACGTATAATTTCTAAGACACTTTCATCGACATCATTATTATTACACAGCCAAAAAATATATTTGGTGCTTTGGAATTTATAGCTATTCTTGGGTATATTTGACCTACTGATTTCAAAAATGACATCAGTTTTACCCTATCCACTATAGTCTGAGATATACATCATATCCACCTTATACGCTTATATGTGTTCTATTCAATACAACCTAATTTTCTTCAATAATATCAGAGGTCTTCTTATGAAAATGGGTTTGCCAGAATACATGACAAATGCATGGCGCCTTTTAAATTATTGATAGCTCCAAGCGGAGTTAAAAATGTGTTCTTTTACACATTAGCAACTCATATGGCTCAATTCCTTTTGGTCATTCTACCAGTTTGAAAAAGAAGTACGAGACAATCTCACTAGTCGTTGATAAGATAAAATATCAAGAACATCAATGGGTGATTTGTGTGGATCTAGAGATGATTAATTTTCTCCTTGCAAAGTGACTACACAAAATATCCTCGTTTTTTATTTATTTGGGACAGCATAGCCAAATATGATCACTGAATAAGAAAAGAGTGGCCTTTGAGAAAAGAGATGGCAGTTGGAGAACAAAATGTAATCAATGAACCTCTGGTTGACAGAGCCCAAATCATTCTGCCACCATTACATATAAAGTTTGTACTGATGAAGCAATTTGTGAAGGCTTTGAATAATGATGTTTTGTGCTCTCGCTATTTATCAAGTAAATTCCCTGGACTGAGCATGTAAAAACTGAAAGCAGGGATTTTTGATGATACCCAGATAAGACAGCTAATAAGGGATTCACATTTCATAGATTCAATTAACAATATTGAGTCTTGTGTCTGGTCTTCGTTTGTTCTAGTTGTCAATAACTTTCTTGGCAATCATAAGGCAGGCATCTACTCAGAATTAGAAGAGGATATACTTTCCAATGTTAATAAGCTTGGTTGTAATATGAGTATAAAGGTACATTACCTGCACAGACACTTAGATTGTTTTCCAGGAAACCTTGGTGATGTGAAGGAGAAAGATTTCATAAGGACATAAAAACTATGGAAGACAGTCACCAAGGAAAGTAGGCTACCCACATGATGGCAGATTACTGCTGGAACCTTGAGCGGGACTGTCCCGGTAGATCTCACTCTAGAAAGTCTTATAAAAGAAAACTTGTATGTGTTATATGAATGATAAAAAAAAGTTTCATAATGATCTTTGGTTGAAATAAGTGAATTTAGTAATATGTGGTTGTTTAAATAGTATGTAATATTTAGCCTCAAAATATCTGATATGATGAATTGACTGATAAATAAATACTATAAAATGTATTTAGGTTGAAATAAACTGAGTTAATAATATGTGGTTGTATTAATAGTACAGTATATAATATTAAAAGAGCAATATTTGTCAAAATCATATCAAAATAGCAGCTCATGCGATTAAGGATCTCAAACGTTGACGAATGAGAGATGATAATCGGCATATAGGGTTACTATGCCGTATCTCCAAAACTATAGCTGATAGGGTAAAACTGATGCCATTTTTTTAATCAAGGGGGCAAAAATACAAAAGAATAGGTCTAACTTGTAGGACAATAAAATGTTCTTTGGATAGTGTTAAATTATTATCATTATTAATATTATTGGAGTTTAACAATATTATTATTACTATTATTATTACGAATGGAGCTACCAACGACACAATTAGAGGTTAGCGTATGTAAAATCATTCACATTATCTTACTCTTGTTAATGTGTACAATAAGATCTATAAATTCTGTACCCTTTTTACTTTCTCGCTACCTAACAGGTAGAGAAAGTATTGTGATCGTAAAAAAATTGAGCTCGAGATTTTGATGAATGTTGACGTTTCATGACCACTGGAATCCGAAAAAGTGTTTTAGAATTTCGGTCACTGTCTGTCTGTATGTCTGTCTGTACCTCCAACTAGAGCCTAAACTATTTTGCCGATCAGGCTAAAACTTGGTATATAGGGTTTACATAGGGTTTCCCCAAGAGGTTTTTGGAATTGGATATCAAAACCTAAAATTAAGGGTAGTTTACTGGTAAGTAAAAAGAGAAAAAGTCGATTTTCTCAAAAACGGTAAAAACAAATTTGATTAAATCTCATTTCTAAACATTTATAAATATTCCAAACAAAATGGCTACTCTCAATATTTCAGCAAAATGACTTTAAGTTCTCCGGTCTGATTCGTAAATTCTCATTTTGTATCATTTCTCCTAAGCTATTCGAGAAATGAAATTACTTATCATTACAAATATGTAGATCTATTTATAATACAAATATTTTAATCAAAGCATATTTTTATAAAACCAATAACTTTCAAGATATACGCAAATATATATATTTTTTAACTTTTCGACAACTAAAAGTATTCTAACCATTAAAAAAACCTAACCTGAAATTTAGATGGATGTCGACGTCTCATGACCCCCCCGAAGCCTAAAAGTGGTTTTTGCAATTATGTCTGTCTGTGTGTCTGTTTAAACTTAAAATTGAGAGTGGGTTAATAAATGGAGGGGAAAAATTTTGATTAAAATTCGTATTTAGGCGTTGATTAGGATTATAAATAAACTGACTATTTTCATTTACCCGTCAAAATTACTTTTAGGATACTTTACAGAAACTGAAATGTACGTATCTCTGCAACTATTTGAGATACTAAATAACTAATCATTGTAAAATTGTATTACTATTAAAAATTTAATAAAACACATGGAATATATTTTTATAAAACCAACAGTTTCTGAGATATTGGCAAATATATTAATACAATTTTGTGAGCTTTAGTTGTTAAGAGATACTACTTAAGTTTTAACGCAATAATTCTCCAAAGCCATGGAGTAATTAAATATAAGTAAGTCTCCCAAAAAGCGTATGTTTTTTTTTCCTTAAGCCATTTAGGAAAAATATTTGTACAACAATGATCTATCTCCTTCATTTTAAACTCAATAGTCAATATCTACATTTTTTATTGGTCCAAATTTATAAATGAGGAATTTAATATCAATTCGATAACATTAAGATGTGCAACACCTAATAAAATGTCAAAAAATTTAACCGGAAGTTGAAATTTTAATACGAAGTGTTGACCCTTGTGGACCCAATTTTGATCTTTATAGTATCGGTCCAAACATACAAATGAGGACATTAAATCTTTCGAAATAAAATTATAGAATTTTAAACTAGGGCCAAAAATAAAAAGTTTTACATAAGTATAGTTCAAGTTATACTTGTGATTGCTAGTGTATATTATTTCATTTCACATAAATTACGAGTTTTGGGTAAATATCTCCATTTTTAAACAATAGAGAGAGAAATTCCGTGCGGACCTCTAAACCATTTATTTTTAATATCCTGTATAATATACATGTGTGTGTCTTTGTTTTAAACTAAGCCTTTAACTAAAATAATGTGATATTTTCATGGGACTGAAATAATAACTTTGACACTCATAACCGCCCTCCGCTAAATTAAATTTCTGGCTGCACCACTGCATCTTAATTTCTTCAAAATTAATCCTGCTCTAAGTACAAGGTCATGTAAGCCTATAAGACATGAATAAAACTATTTAGAAAAAGTATTTTCATCCTTTCTTACAAAACCATTGTTATATAAATAGGTATCTAATCAAATTATGTATAATCCAAACAGAATTAAGCCTACCTTATAAAATAATGTAAACATAGATCATGCTAATACACTAAATAGGACATTTTCAATAAATAAAGTTTGTAGGGGACATATATATAGTGTCAAGTCAATGGTTCTACCTGAACAGGATCAAAATGTTTAGAGGTACGGGAGAGTAGTGGGGCTTAATATAAAGATGGAAAGATAGATAATGCACCCAAAAAAAATATATTTGTCGTGTATGGTGGAATATTACCTTATTCTCTATAATGATACGATAACTTCAAAACTATATTCTTGTATGCATTTCATGTTTTAATTAATTTTAATTTACTTGAAATTACGTATTATTGTAAAAAGTAAATATTAATATAGTTCATTTTAAATTAACAAGTTAGATATAATACAAATAAACCGGATGTTGTTACTATTCATAGTTTCTGAGAAATAGGCCGTACACTATTATCGTTCTTATATCGTAGGTTTTCATACGAATCTTAAATACGGGGTTGTTTTTTGAGCTATCGGCACTGTTTCTTGCCTACCTCGTAAGGGAACGACGCGATTATGTATATATTTATGTATGTATGTATGTATGTATGTATATGTATGTATGTCTGTATGTATGTATGTATGTATGTATGTATGTATGTATGTATGTATGTATGTATGTATGTATGTATGATATGTATGTACGTAGGTATTCTAAAAGTATTGATATTATCTATTCAAAATAACAGCTGTAGATCACATAACTTGAGGAGTCCATTTATAAGAAAATGGGAGTATGGATTAAAATAATTTATCAAAGTGTTTGAGAGAATTGTTAGGAAATTCCATAGCAACACAATTAAGATAGGTAATGAGGCAAAATTTGTTGTGGAATGATCCTCCAAAAATGATTTCAAATGCAAAATAGTTTTGAATGAAGTTAATTTATTTGTGTTCTAAAGATTCCTATTACAAATGTAAAATCAAACATATTGTAAGTAGCCTAAGTTACTTGGAAATTTTAATTGATTACTAACCAATAGAAGGCTAAGAGATATTTGTATTTCAATTTTGAAACCAAGCCTAAAATCACATCACCCTCTCCGATGAAACTAGAAGTATATAAAGGCCGTTGGGGCCTACCATCATTCGATATCCATTCTTTACTAATACTGACCTATGCCAAATTTTCCGAGGCCCCTCTTCAAGTCTACGTCATCGAAGACTTTGTAAACGCTACGACAGGGAAGTTACCATATTTTTCACATGAGGATAGTAGTTTTACTGACAGTACGAAGATAATCTCCTACTTGATGAAACTTAAATACAACACGGACTTAAATCTTAGCTTAAAACAAAAGACCCAATTGAAGGCGTATACCCAACTTATAAAAGAAGAGCTGTACCCAGGTTTGCAATATAATTGGTGGCTGGACGATATCAACTATAACGAAGTGACGTGGGAAAGCTATTTCAGCAACCTAAGTTGGCCTAGAAAACTATATTACCCATGGAGTTATAAGAGAGATGTACAACGATTACTCAAGAATAAGGTTAGCTTATAGTATGGTGTCCTTGCTAGTATTATTATTTAAAAACAAGCTATCTATATTAATGATCGAGAGGTCAAATACATCATTCTCCTAGTATACTATATGATCAGTGATGAGTAGGTCGGGGCTTGAATCCTGACCACGGTGATTTTTTTTTCTCCAATCTCCTTGCACGTGAATGAATATACATGTCTTCTAACATCATACCTTTCTCATCCCTGCACCTTTAGTGTAATTAAATGAATATATTCAGGGTGAGTAATAGGACGAGTAACGAATAGAAAATAAATTATAAACATGTGTGTCTGCTTATCATTTCCTCAATATTTCTGACACTCTATCTATTTTAAACACTACAATTAGCTATATGCAACTTTTTCCCAAGAAACAATAACTCTGATGAGATAATACGTTTTCATTAACCTCGTCTTATTAAAAGTTAAGGCTGTTCGTATATTCATATACACCACACTAATGTTTTAGGAATGAGCAAAGTGTAGAATATGGAGTAAATTTGATAGAATTTGCGTAGAGGGAGATTAAAAAATAATTTGGAAAATGATATAATCAATACTCCAAAATGGGATTCAAACCGTAGCCTCCACGTCACCGGCAAACATAAACTCAATTAGCTTGACATTTATACTGTGTCCCCACCGTTGCGCATAACAACATTGTATTAATTTTGTCTGAAAATAATCCTTAACTTTAAATTATTCATAAATAATATGCTACTAAAGACGGAGAATAGCTAATCTTGGATTAACAAGGGCCAGGGCTATTCTTGAGAGCGAGTCAGTCGTCAAGGACAAACACCGCCGCGAACAGGACGCCAGAACGTCATGCGATGTATTTATTTATATGTCTCTCTCGCTAGGGTGTAGTCGCGTGGTATGGTCACACACTAGGAAGCATTATGTCAATTGACTAAACACCATCATCATCATATTCAACTGTTTCCAGTCTGCAGTCGGGTAAATTTATTAAAATGCCTCCATCTTCCTCAATCCTGTCACCATTCTTCCTCCTTTAACTTTTTTCCATTCGTCTCCTCTCTCACTTGAATAATTTCTGCTATCTGCTCCTCCCATCTCTTTCTTGGCCTCTCTTGCGGTATTTTTCCTACATACTTCATTTTCAACATTTTCTTTGGCACCCTCTCTTTTTCAAACCTCATTACATGCCCAAACCATCTCAGTCTTGCTTCCTCTACTATCTCATGTATTACATGTACCTCATCTCTTTCCCGGATAATTTAATTCCTAATCTTGTTTATCCTCATGACAGCTAAAGTATTCCTTAAACTTCATTCCCATGACCTCCCCTTTCACAGTCTCTCTTACGTTCACTGTCCATATTCCTGCTGCAATTGACTAAACAAACTTTACTAAATTCTCATCTTTGTCCCATCGTTCAGTACGGTAGCCACGCCGAAAGCTCCTTGGCCTCCGCCATGAAGTGTCTGAACGCCCTGTCAACACACCTCGGTACCCAGGTATTCTTCCTAGGGGGCTCTCCCACCTCCCTAGACGCTGTGGTTTTCGCCCACCTGGCGCCCCTTTTAAAGGCTCCTTTACCTTCCGCGGCACTACAAAACCACCTAAAGAAGTGTGGGAACCTGGTCAAATTCGTGGAGAGGGTCATCAAGGAATATTTCCCCGGAGACATAAAGGTGGAAGACTTAAAGATCCCTCGCGAAGAAATGGACCCGTTCCCCAACCGCAGGAGGCACCAGGTAAAGACTAAAAGTAGCTTTGACCAGGTGCTTTTCAATTAAAATAAAGACCTTGATAGCTCAGTGTTAAAAGCATTAGCATACTAAGTCAAAGGTCCCGGATTTGATTACCGTGTCCAAGTTTGATTTTTTAATTTAAAGAATATGATATTTAGTTGCGGCTATACCCATATTTAACAACTGTAATAGCATGGCTATTTAATCCATTAAAATAAAGATGATTGAATAGAATAATAGAGCTGGTAGTTTAACCAGCAACCTTAGAATTAGTGTGCCAATTCTCTACAACTGGGTTTTTCAGTAATACCACTCTTTATCCGCTTCGTTGGCCACCTAGTCTAGGGAAGCGTTTTTCAACCAGTGTGCTCCGGTGATTTTAAAGTTTATGAACTATACGCAAAAAATGAAACTCCCAAAAAATATCGAATTTATCGAAGAATTATTCTAAAATGGCAGCTTTAATCAAATTGAACAATAAAATATATTATTTATACCTATTTTGTTGTTATTCATTTAATTTAATAGCTAATAAATAATTTTCATATAAACTAAATTTAAAAGCTAATGTTTAGTCATTTTGAAGGTAAATATTATTTAAAAAATCTACCAATCACACAATTTCAAATTAATTTAGCTACGTTCATAAATGATTGTGCATCAAGATGTACTTTTATTTTATTTTTTTGTTTAAGACTGGTTGTTTCATTAAATTAAATTAGAAATTTTTAAAGCTATGTAATATCATAACTAGATATTAATTCATGTTACATAATTATAGTTTATTCTTACTTTTCTCTATTCTTCGACAGTGAATACTTGAGAAAAAATGTAAAGTTCTCAAACTGATTGAACCTTTATTTTCTTAATTATTTCTCGGTTGGTAGTGGATTTTTTTAAAAAAAACTGCTTTTACATAATATGTTAAACAATCAAGATAAAATTTCATAAATAAACAATAATATTCTAGTGCTTTATATTAAGTACTGTACAAACCGCTTTGGTGACCGCATGATCTAACGTGCTAATCTCATGTTATACTAAACTGCTGATGATGGGGAGATCAAGATTCGAATCTCAGTCGGTTGTACTGAGGGAGATTTTTCCTAATATCGTTGTCCAACCTGCTTTCACTCAAATATGGGTACATTTCCTCTGAATATAACCTTTATAATCCCTAAAATCATCAGTGTAATTAGTACAAAAACGTATGAGCCCAACGTGTAGTAAGACGCGATACCAAGAAAACGAAAATGTACGTAAAGCTTTTCTTGTCATTCAAATTTATTATTTTATATTTGTTAAATTTAATTTCAGATGTTTGATTATATTTTAACGCCCTTCAATAGGTTGTTGGAGTCATGGTAGCTACTTTAGCCATGATGGTCTTCGCTCTCTATTCAGGATTGGTTCAATTACCGGAGTGGCTTTACCCGGAGTTTTCGGAAGAAGAGCTACTGCGTTTGAAATGGGAGAGACTGATGGACTCATGCATATCTAAATCTGATTGATTGTACTGTACCAACATCTATGAAATTTAATAACAATAATTTATCAAAAATACACTTAATAAAAAACTCAAAAATGTAAAGCAAAATCTATTATAAAATATAAAAAAAGAATGTACCCTCCATTTACCTTGATTTGTTCCACTATGTCGTAAAATATAATATATCTCCATAATGTAATCTATCAAGGTAAGAGTACTACCTTTCAGGGTAAATGGAGTGTACAGTAAGAAAATCAATTAAAACAATTTATCCGCTTCGATGGCCGCGTGGTCTAACTTGCTAATTTCGTGTTATACTAGACTGCCCAGTCGGGTGCACTGAAGGTAGTTTTCCTAAATGATTTTCCACTTTACCTCTATTCTAATGTGGCTACATTTCCACTAAATTAAGCCTTCCTTATCCCTAACCCATTAGTGTAACTAATGCATAGACGTATAACACTAAAGGTTAATAAGACGAAACACTAAAAAATAATTAAAAAATTATATTAAATATTGTGAAATGGTTGCACAAATGGTACACGTAGAAATAAATTTAAAGTTAACAAACTTAAAGAAATGTCACTGTTATTGAACTGGAAAATACTATTTAAAATGAAAATGAGTTTACAGCTGCCTGTTTTACCGAGCTTTATCGCTATACAAATATTATTAATTGTTCTAGTGAATCCCGGTATAGGAAAGTTAAATTTATAGGAAGTGTATTTACCCTTTAGTGGAGGTAGAGTGGATATCAATTTAGGAGAGGAAAAAAACACCCTCAATACACCCGGCCGGGTTTCCGATCCCCGATCTTTCCACCATCGGCAGTCTAATCTATTGCGAGAGTGACGCCTTGGACCATGCGGCCACCGAATCGGGTTATCTCTCCGTTAATAATGGCGTGATATAAAAGTTATTTGAAAATAAAAGTGTTATCCGCAATTTACGATATTATCACGGTTTCTATACGCTGCCATTAATCGTATAAGTGGTTCACATCAATCTTTGAATTTAATTTAACATAAGTTATTTGTAATATAATTACGACAGTCAAATCTAAAACTAACTAATATGTATGAACCCCATAATTATGTGTGTTATATAAAGTCCATTAAGTTAGTATATCTTGGTTTATTGATAAAAATTATAAAATTTATACTCATCGAAGCAAATAAATATAAAACTGTTTAAGATCAGAATTATAATAATATTTTAAGCTAACAGTATACAAAAATTTAAATATTAACATTAATTAAAACATAATAAGTTTTCACATTATGTTTCTTGTTCTTATTAATCTCTATGATAAGACGTGAAGTTTATATTTTTTAAAGGTATTTAAATCTTTGAGAAATATCTTTAAGAACGCAAAACACCAATTAGTATACTTTGTCCACTCTGAAAGTAATTCAGTCGGTCCCGGCACCAATTATAAGGCAGAGGTTTTAACCACTCACCTAACCCTGAGGTTATAAATCCATACCCAGCTTCCCTAACCTCTCATCACAGGATTATCCCTGACGTACAATTCGGATTTAGAAACCGGCATTCAACAATGCACCCAGTCCTGAGCCTAGTGGAGGACACGACAGAAAGCTTCAATCGAGGGGAAATAACGATAGCGGTACTTATGGACGTAGAAAAGGCCTTCGATAAGGTCTGGCACGCCGGCCTTATCTACAAAATGATCCAGGCCAATTTCCCAAAAATCTACGTGCAGCTAATCAAGAGCTTTTTAACTGGACGACAATTCCAGGTCAAGATGGAAGGGAAAAGGTCGCCCCTTCATAGGGTCGGAGCGGGGGTGCCACAGGGGTCGGCACTCTCCCCGTTCCTATACACCGTGTATGTCGCTGACATCCCCACGGACCCGATGGTAACGATTAGGCTCTTTGCAGACGATACGATGTTCACCATAGCCAACAAGAACGTGAAATACGCCCATCGCCGCCTGCAGCGGTACCTGAATGAGTTCAGCAGTTGGCTGGAGAAATGGAGAATAAAAGTCAATGCGGAAAAATCGTCAGCCATGTTGATTACTAGGAGGAGACCCCAAACACCTGCCCAGCTTG
>CABFOW010002320.1:23786-52735 GCA_902141385.1 Timema californicum
CCATTTCCTAATCCATTAGAGTAATTAGTACTTAAAGCGTATAACCCGAACGGGTAGTAAGACGCGGTGCTAAATATTATTATTATTAAATACCATTATGAAAGAAACACCCCTTCCGACATTGATGGACGTACGGACAAAACGTCAGTCTCATCTAGTCTTGCTTTATGATTACGATAAAGTCTGTATTCAAATCCTGGTTAATCTCACTGAGAGTTGATCATCCTCAAAGATTTCCCCCTCTCCCTTTATATATATATGTAGGTCTATCTTCTCTAATTTCCTTATCTCTCTTCTAATTAGAACCTCCTCTCACCCGCATCGGTTTTTGAATGCTCCAAGGCGTCATACTCTGCAACAAACTGGAATAATGGTGATGTAAGATCGGGGATCAAATCCCGGTTGGGTGTACTGATGTTTTTTTTCTGAATATTTCTTCACAATCCCTCCACTCAAATGTGAATCTATTTCCTATAAATTCTAGATTACTCATCGTTAACACATTAGCGTAATTTGCATAGTCATCTAACCCAAACGGGTAGTGAGAAACAATGACACCAAAAAACCCCTTCACATCACTTATCTCCTGTCCCCTTCACCCAACCTCACAAACCTTGCGCGCGCACCTTGAGTCTGGTATACAAATTTTACAATCATTATAAAGTTATAAGATAAAATATTTCTAATCTATGAATGGTAGTGTATAGTATTTAACAAAGATGAAACTATAGGGTTTTTTTCATTACGTTGTTTTAGATATTTTCTCGTTTATAATTTAATTTTAAACTGACAAGTGCCCTCATCAAAATTCCAGCTGCGTAGAGTACGTGGCTTTGTCCTTGAAGTGTACCATAGCCACGACTGATAATATTTCGCTTTAAACGTGTTTGTGTTTCGATTTTAAGAGCACTCCATTTAATATGAAGGGTGTGTTGAACTTGTATAACTCTTTGTGCGTGATGCCGTTTGGAGAGTGAACCCTGGGCTAGCCGACTGTCAAGCACTCGAAAGACTCTTTTGGGTCATCATAGTTGTTGGGGGCGGTTGTGTTGCTTTTATTGTTGACATGAGAGTCGCAGGTACTGTACAATCAGGGTCAGGGTGGGAGTGTAAGCAACGTGGGATAAGTTAAGTTGTTTTTTTTTTGCAGTTTTTGTATAAAAATATTTTTTGGACAAAATAAATCAATTATTGCTCTAGTGGAAACATAGAGTTTAATTTTCTTCATATGGTGATATCAACAGTTATTTAATACCTGTCAAGGTCTGAAATGTTATGACATATTTTCCTCTTCATTTAAATAGTTTCTGATTTAATGCCGTTATGCTTTTGACTGTGGATATCACCATCTGAAGAAAATGAAATTGAGAAAAAAAAATGTTGATATCAAAACTGAAAAAATATTAATATTTTCTTGAGTCCCCTTCATTCCTGACCTAAGCCAAATCATGTCATATAAAAATAAATGTACTAGTTAAGTAGAAAATTGTATAATCATTTCACTGAGTATAGTCCAAACGTCATAGGACATTTTAAATAAATACACTTTTATGTATTCATAAGCCAAATCACCTTTTATTCACTCCTTCCCTTCTTAAGGTTATTGTAATATTTTATAGCTGTTGTATAAATATAATGGCGTTCTCTCACTAGTTTTTATTCTTTCTCTTTCCGCGTAAATGCGGGTACGCTTCTTCTTAATTCAAACTTTTCGTCCATAACACATTAGTTGTATTATTATTAATTTTTTATTATTATTATTACTATTATTATTATTATTATTATTATTATTAGCACCACTTCTTACTACCCGTTCGGGTTATACGCACTTACGCTAATATGTAATAGTAGGGTGATTGTGAGATGAAATGAAGGACCTACAGTTTAACGTGGAATCCGAACCACGGTGGAGGTCTGGCATTCCACACATTCACAAGTTGATACACGACTTGTCAGAGGTGAAGGAAAGGTTTGGCAATCAGATAAATCTTTGCCGGGACCGAGGATTGAACCCTGGACCGTTATCACATAAGTCTGATATCTTACCTCTAGACCACCAGGTCACCTATCAGTGTAATTATTACATATGCATATAACACGATGTGCTCAAAACTATATTTGTTTAAATGTGATTCAATTAAAGAGAATTGGTCATTCTTAGTTGATTTAAATTTTTCACAGTGAATTGTGCAGATTGTAATTACACTGGTATATTTTAACTGGCGAAGTCTTAATGACTTTTTTATCAAGTCAATATTTTTAAGAAATACATTTTTAATTTTGTATTAACAAATATAATGGGTGGAAAGGAAACTGCTATGAAATAATGTTCATTGGAGTTAAACCTGACAGCAATGCTCCAAATCAACTTTGTTAAAATATGGTCAAGTCATCATGAAATATCTATAAAAATAAATTTAAAATAGTTTTCAAAACGTTTCAATTTCATAATAATCCATGTAGTGTTGGTAGCTGATATTATGTGTTCTTCTCAACTCCCACTTTATTTCATTATAGTAGTTAATTTGTGGCTTTATTCAATCATGACCATTTATTTTAAATAAAAATATTAAATTTCTACATCCATTACTGTTTCCAATCTGTGGCCTGGATCAGTTTCTACTCAAGCCATATATTTTCCCACTACCAGCTGGCTAGGCCTGTCATAGCCTCATATGTCATATAATTTAACCTAATATTAGAACAGATACAACATCCAGTCCCCGGCCGTTAATTTAACATTGTGAGAGGTTTAAACCCACATTTCACGAATTATACATCTTTAAACCGTGCCATGAATCGAACCCAGGACCCCTATCTTAGTAGACAAACACACTACCTATTGGGTTAAGTTGTCACATGCCAAATTTAAATGTTTGTTTTAAATTTATTTTTAATTAATTCACTAAAACAAAGATTAGTAAATATAAATTCTAAGGGTTTAGTATTAGGAGGACAACTTGGAGAAAACAGACCCTCATTTGCATAAAGAAGAGATGAGACAATTATGGTGATAAGAACATGTGTAAATACCACCCGGTCAAGATTTGAACCTTGCCCTGCTCGTTAACGGAAATCTAGTATGTATATTAAAACTTCACGTCTTAACCCACGTGACCACAATTTTATATGATTAGTATTGAACAACATAACAAGAACATTAATTGTTAAACTAGTGTCTAATTAAATTTACTACATTAGAGGTTTCAATCTGGGGTAAGCATACCCCTGAGGGGTACACAATGATTTATTATGGGGTACGTAATATTGTATCAATATAAAATTATATTAATATAATATAAATACATTTATAGATGTATATCATTAGTTTGTATATTATTTTATTTATTTTAGATGTAATATTATGTATAGCTGTAATTTTCACCAACATCTTTGGGGGTGCACAGTTGAAGAGAAATTATATTTGGGGTTACACGAACAAAACATGTTGAATACCACTGTGTTATACATATATCATTTTGACTATTTTTGGATGGATTTTGACAACTCGGGTATCAATCATCACATTTGTATTTAAATCATCAGTAAAAACAATTAAAGTAAAAAATTCTGATTGTCAATTATTTGTGTCCTTTTAAAACCTTCAACTTCCATGTAATGGAATGTTTTCCACTAAAAACTTTTATAATATTTGAACAAACATTACATACGCCCCTACATGTTTTTATTTATAAACGTTTATAAATTTGATATTTAAATTGTTTATTTTTTAGTTTTATAAGTTAAATTCATGTGAAATTAAACTGTAGAATTAATTACTTAAGGTCTTCATACGATAAAAGGCGTCGAGCTCGTCTAGTTTGAATTTTCTATGATGGGGATGTCATGGTTTGAGACTCGGGTGGCTCTACCTAGATCAATTTTAATCAATGTTTTCCTACGCTACCTCAACGAAAATGTGGGTACACTTTATCTAAAACTATACATTAGTCATAATTATAGAACTACTATTAGTGTGAATATGGGTACAACCTGTATAGGTAGTAAGTAATACGACGATGATGATAAAATTATTAAAAGTGTATTTATATTGTTGATTTTTTTGGTTACGATTAAATGGAAAACATCCGCTTTAGCTAATTAGTAGTGGTTTACTAATATAAGGGTCCCCGGGTCGATTCCCAACATGGCCGAAAAATTAACCATCTTTGAAATGTGGGTTTCTCCTTTCACACTGATGAATTAACGTATGGGGGTTGGATGTTGTGTCTTTTTTAGATTTAATCTAGTCTATAAGACTTGTGCTGATTTATAATCAGTTGGTTCAGAAAGTTCACGTTAAATACGCAAATCACTACGTTTGTAAGAAAGTGTGAAAGTTTCAGGAACAAATGTGATAGCTAAGAACTCAGCTACATATTTTATTTTAAGGAAAGAGATAGGTTCTCGCTGTCCACCTCAAAATATGTCCTGACATCTAAGAAAGCCAATCTGTACAACATCTCCGCATGTTACTGAGAGAAATAAGAAAAGAAAGAAAGTCTTTGAAGACATCAACCTTTTCCAACCCTATCCCAAGCAGGTCATCAAATCCCTTCCGAATCTTCTAGTAAAGCCTCTAAAAAAAAAAGAATATTCGTGGATGAACGAGAAGAGGCCGTTTTGTTCACCAAACCTTTTCATAGTTCAATCAGAAATGCTCCGATAAACTGAAGTAAAAACAAAAAACAAATGTGCAGCAAAGATTCAAATCCTAGGCCGCTTTTATAGTGTTCAAGCTAGTTTTGAGTTTTTGTGAATACATATATGTATATATATTTTTTTAGCACCGCGTCCTACTACCCATTTGAAATAAACGCTGTATATATATATGTGTGTGTGTGTGTGTATTGTGTGTGTGTGTGTGTGTAAACCATTTATTCTCTATTGACGAACACACTTTCATGTTTAAATAATCATTGTTTATCTTAACCATTATTTTCATTTTTATAAAAAAAATCATACTTATTTAAATTTTATTACTAACAAAACATCAATGAGCACATTCAAGTTATTTTTAATACCAATTAAAATATGAATAAAATTGTAGAAAATTTTCGTTTTTAACCAAAAATTTGTTAAAACTGTTTTATTAGTACCTATTGTTTCACCCACTCCCTCCCCACCCCCAAAACAATGAAATGTTTAAAAAAACTCAGAATTTTGAACGCCATTAGCGGGCAAATTCTCTACTAATTGAGCTAGCCGGGGAATCACCCGAGCTCTAGTCTAGACACTCTAATTCACGGAACTCTCTTACGACTTAAAAATAAAGGCACTCAATATTATATTTATTTATTTTTTCTCACGGCACACTATTATTTATCGTAAGTCCTCGCTGCATACTGAATGCGCAAGCTGATAACACTAACATGACGGGGTACTTCTCTATTCGACCACGAATTGTACTTTTGTGTAAGAAACAACAGTATTATCGTTATTTTTTAATTTTTTTAACCCCATGTCTTACTACCCGTTTTGGTTATACGCTTATGTACCAATTACGCTGATGTTATTAGGGATAAGGAAGGTTATGTGTAAAGGAAGTGTACCCTCATTTGCGTTGAGGGAGAGAAGAAATCTATATTGGAAAATCCACCCTCAGTACACCTGACCGAGATTATAACCACGTCATCCGCAGTCAAATCTACTATAATAGTAGCGCGTTAGACCACGTGGTCACCAAAACGGATTTCAACTATTTGATTGTAAGCAATAGAATTCTCTAGAAAATAAATGTTTGAAACTTTATAACATTTTCTTTTTACTTCTTTTTAAAACTCAGTATTGAATAAAATTGATTTTTTTTTTACCATTATTATTATAGTGTCAAGAAATTCGTGATAATTCTAGTGAATTTATGCGGCATACACTTTGAGAACCATTGCACTATAGCAATTGCTACCTATTGAGGTTATTATAAAGTACCGGTGAAATTATGTTTTGTAGTGTAGACGTTTCATGACCCCCAGGGGGTTTTCATCATGTTGTCTCTTTGTTTGTTTGTGTATCTCGTCCTTGAGAATAAACATTTTGCTGATCGCACTAAAACTTGTTATCTATGATTTTAATAGAGCTCCCTCAAGGGGTTTTTGGATTTAGATATCTAACCCTAAAATTAAGAATAGTTTACTACAGGACCAAAAGAAATAATCAATTTCTATAAATATGCTCCAATGATTTTGATTACTTTTGTGTCCAACATTACAAATAAGTTGGCAACTATCAATTTTCCATGAAAATTACTTTAAGGGTCCTAAAATAATCAAAAATTTCTAAATTTGGTCATCCCTCCGCAACTAGTTGAAATACTAAATATATTATCATTGTAAAGTTGTAGTATTATTCCACATTTAGATATTTTGGTTGAATTATATTTTTACTAAGCTAATAGTTTCTGAGCTACACACAAATATATATGTTTTTTATGGAGCGTTGAAAGTTTAAATTGAATGTTATAATCATTGGCTGACAAAGATGTTCCTCTTTTATTAGTGCTTCTACAAAAGTGTATATTTTTCATTTATGCTCTTTGGTAGTGTGTTTCTACAACAATGTATATTGTTTCGTTTCACAAATCTTACGGGCCTTTAGTAGATGTGTCTATATTAATACAAAATAGATAAAAACTCTGTGCATTGCACCGTACCATTTATTTCTAACTCAAATCAGTGTTTAGCTATATTTTCTAAGATTGGTTTGGAGTAGCCCTGTTACCAATCACCACATGAGGTGAATTGTCCATAAAAATGTGACGAATATGAAGTTGCCAGATCTCACAGTAAATTCAAATTTTATCTGACGCCATGTGCTATTTATAATTGGATATTTCCTGCATATAATTTGAATAATTCCACTCTCTGAATTAGTAGACTGCCATCTAATACTCCTCTTCACTTACTTTCCAAAAACTTCGTTTCATTTCTGCCTTCACACAAAAGGATTGTCAAATTTCTCATTAAATTGTTTTACATTTTTAATTTGAACAATTTTCATCATTTTTTGCTTGAGATACTTGCAACTTAGTAAACAAGGTGAGCATGTTTTGAATTAACGTCTTCAAAAACTGTGTGTTGTTTTAAATTTTCGAATGAGCAACCTAACTTCACTATTTTTACGTGGTGTGGATAATTTGTACTTCTAATTCGCCACACTTGTGGCTACATTGAAAAAAAAAAGTTACCCAACTCTGGTCTAAGGCATAAACGACACACTATACTGGATTTCCAATTATGGGGAGGTCGGAGTTCGAATTATGGTTGAATGCGTTTGGGTACATTTTAAAACCTATCTACAATTTTGAATTTTCCATCCCCAATGTTTCCTAAACCCACTGACTCACCCTCCTCACATATTGTTATTAGTAAGAGATATCATCAGATAGAGGTGAATTGAATTAAGTGTACTCGTATTTGCGTTGACAGTTACAAGTCCTAGTAAAATAGCTTTCCTATATGTAATGCTCAAAGTCATGTGATCTATATACGTAACTTTTGGTGGATATTATCAATACCTATAAAATAACACTTATAATACAATAAAATATGATCAATTCATACCACAAAAAATACTTTTGTATCTTCTAAATGTCTCCCCATACCAAAATCCTACTACATTGTGTGTGAATTATTAAATTGTATCGTTTTAGGTTAAGTTGTACCTTTTAATTAATGTTCCAATATAAAGTACATTTAGAAATTAAAAGTCAAATCCTTTGGTAATAAATACAACTAATTCATCACAGTTTCAAAAATTAATATTTTTTAAAATTATAATCTTTAGCAGCAAGTTTATAAACGACATAATTAAAGAGGTAAGAATTAGGTGGTCAACCTAAATTAAAGAAGAGGAGGTAAAAATCCATTTTAATCCAAATTGAGCTTGTGATGTCATCTGTTAGACTATCATGAGACTTTTCTAATACACTATAGATTATGTTTAAAAGAGGTCTCAGTCATATTTAAATTTTTATTTATTTATTTTTACTGTGGATCTTATGAGGGTTTGATATATAAAAGTTTTCCTGGAAAATTTGTTTAGCGTGATTTTACCCCTTTTCCCTTGTATCTTTCAAATACACTCGTATTAATATAGAGAGGATTTGAGAAAACAGTAGTGGTACCACACTAGTTGTTGGGCTGAGTCTAATATTATTATTATTAGCACCGCGTCTTACTACTCATTCGGGTTATACGCACTTACGCTAATGTGTAATGGCAGGGTGATTGTGAGATTAAATGGAGGACCTACAGTTTAACGTGGAATCCGAACCACGGTGGAGGCCTGGCACTCCACACATTCACAAGTTGTGATTAATACACGTCTTGTCAGAGGTGAAGGAAAGGTTTGGTAGTCATATAAATCTGTGCCGGGACCGAGGATTGAACCCCGGCCGCCAGCACACAAGTCTGACACCTTACCCCTAGACCACCAGGTCTCCTGAGTCTAATAGTTGTGGTAGCTGGTCAAGCTATTGGATGGCTCCGCATACGATACCAAACTGGATGGATCAGTGGTAGCAACTTAAAGCATTCTTCCGAAAGTCTTTGGTTTTATTCCTGTGTTCAGCTTGTCGTGTTTTACCTAGTTGAATTTTATTTGGCTATCAGTACTGGCTCTGTGGAAAATAATCGCATATTCTATAATTTGATGATACACAATGACTTTATAAAAAACAATCTAGAGTGTGTAATATTCTCATAAAGTATATTTTTAAGCTCATTGCTTTTCTTAAGATTGTATGGAAAGAAGCACGTGTGTAGGTCTGTATTTTTACATTTCCTAAAAAAAAGTAATCTTTTGGTCAAAATAAACAAATATTTCTTCGGAAGAAACGTTTATTTTAATAGTGCCTCTTAACATAGTAGTATCAAAAAGTTTATTAAATATTTTTAATGAGTCTCAAAAAAGTTTAGCGGGACTTTTGATTTCATTCAAACAGTTTATTTTAAAATATAATTACGTTCGTGACAGATATTAATTAAGAAACCATTAATATCACTAAGTTTGAACAATCAAACCAATGCACCTACTGGATAAATATTGGTTTATTTTGGTCAAAAATTGTTATTGGGTATAAAAAATAAATGGTATGGCTCACAGTAGAAATTCACAGTAAAAAATGTGTGTCCCTTTTGACTAAAAATGAAGATATTTACTCAAACTCGTAAAATATGGTATATTAAATATTATTCACTGTTAAAGAAATATATTTAGAAAAAAATAACATCTGTTCACCAAAGAGCTTAACAATCTATTGACCAGACCTTAATTTAAAAAAGATAATTTTTTATTGCTCCGAAATTATTGATTTTCCAAAGATTTATTTCAAATAAAGCTTTTTATTTTTAATAAGACCTCAACTTTGCCATGATAGGTTGCTTCATTTTTTTTAATGCGGAAATATTATCAAAATTGGAAATTTCCGCCAATGTAAAGTAATTAGCCTCAAAGTAATTTTCAAGATAAAATAGGAATATTGATTTTGTTCGTGGTGTTAAACAGTGTCTAAATACTGTATTTAATCATAATAGAGCGGATTTTGAGAAAATCTCTATTTTTTTTATTCGCCCTTAAGTAAACTACACTTAAATTTTGGCCTGATTGGATCGTTCCAAAACAGCTCTGACGAACCTTGTGAAAACTCTAAATACCAAGTCCAAGACCAATCGGTAAAATGTTTTCGGCTCTAATCCCATTGACGGAAAGATACTCGTAGATGGCAAGGGGGAGAAATACTTCAAGTTCAGGGGGTCATAAAACTTTTATATCCTTCAAAATCTCAAGCTCGTATTTTGTTGATGAACACAATACTTTCTTTACTCGAGGGGTGCTAGAAATTAAAAATTGCTTAAAAAATACTGATATTAACTCACATTTCCTTCTGTTAAAAGATATAATCACACTAAGATTTAGGACTGTCTCTGAAAAGTGAAATTTCGGATTTCTCTTGAAGTATGTTTTCTGTTGTTTTTGTCCTATATTTAGATCTGCCATAACAGTAAGTAGCGTGATTTGTTTTGTCTACTAGAGTTGTCGTTTGCTTCTTCAAAATACATTTGACTTCTGATGATACGGTGATCAGGATTTGAATCCCGATCGGGCAAACAGAGGGTGGTTATTCAAAAATTATTTAGGTAACAAAAGGCGGTTATAAAAGAAAAGTACAGATGTGGACAGTAAAAATTAATTATTTTTGTACGTAAAAAGAAAAAATCGTTTATAAAGTAATGTAAAATACGAAACTAAATACGTATTTATTTTATTATGTCGTGTATATATATATATATATATATATATATATATTTGACACTTTTATTTTGTGATAATTTTAAATTTTTCATGAGCCAGTGGGCCACAAAAAAAGATTACCACAACCCACAGGCTTAAGATCCCTGGTCTTCCCCGCAAAAGACTGAATTGCCAATGATGACGGGGATATTGAGGTACGAATCTCAGTCAGGTCTACGAAGGTAAATTTTCCTAAATGCTTTGTCACTCTCCATGCAAATGCGGATATATTTCCTCTACATTCAACTTAACTCATCCCTAATACATTAAAGTAATAAGTACATAAACGTATAGCTTGCACGGGTAGTAATACACGGTGATAAAAATAATTTATAAAATACTTGAAACAAGATCCACACCCATTAGGATGGCTGTATGGTCTAAGGTGTCACTCTAGCAATATATCATAATGCCAAAGAAAGTGAGGTCGAGGTTCACTCTCAGTCAGATGTAATGAAGGTGGCATTTCCTAATTGGTTTTCCACTATCCTCACACGCAAATTCGGAAACTCTATAAATCCAACTTGAGTCATTCCTGACGCAGTAGAACATAGCCGTATAACCCAAAAGGGTAGTAAGACGCGGTGCTAAAAAAAAAGATCTAGTTATTTTCTTTTCACTAGCTCTACGGAAATTGGACAATTCACGTATTATATTTCTCTTATTTTAAAAATAACTGAGGGAGAAAGTCTATAACTTAAATAGCACGTAGCTTCCTCTTCGCCCTTTTTCCTTGAAACAGCCGGGGGTGCACTGGGTCTGACAACGAAAAGGCAGGAACTTCTGCCATCTTCAGATCCGCTCGTTTCATCGTCTTTGTGTCCGGGTGAATGTGAGTGTGGGGAATAGGAAATAAACAGGGATGAAAAGAAGTGAAGATATAAAAAAATATAAAAATGTGGAGAAAAAGAAAAGGGTACTGGACACCAAGTGTTATGCCTCTTTATATTTTATATTCGCCTTTTTAGGCACGACTCAGTAAACAGAAAAGAAGTAGCTATATTTATATATAGATTCTCCTTTGACATTAAATTGTGTTCATTAACAGAAACAGCTCAAAGCTATAACCAGTCACAGGACCTATTTGCAATTAGTAGGGTTCAACTGGAGGTTTTGTTGGGTTTTTTCCTCCACGTCTTACTACCCGTTCGGAGTCTCCCTAACTAATTAGCATAATAGGGTAGAGATGGTAAAGGTAGAAGTTAGACAGGGGTCATAACCTATGGGTCGCGACCCAAATGTGGGTCACCATGGCTTTCGGTATTGGTCGCAGTAGTTTCCCATTTTTTTAAAAATATATGTCATCTGTGGTGAAGTACTCAACAATGAGTCACTAAATCAGAACAAGATAAAGAGGCACCTTGAAACTAAGCGTAGTGCTTTAGTTACTAAAGAAAATAACAGCATCTGGAGCGACAACGTATCGACACTGGACATAAGGGTTTTTATTCTGTCCAACAAACCACTCTTGCTTCTTACCATGTTGCTTGGCGTATTGTAAAACATAATAAACCACATAAAATTGGAGAGGATTTGGTAAAACCAACAGCAATATACATTGTTCGTATAACATGAGGTGATGAATACCACTGTCAAATTATATTATTCGTAAATGTATCCATGATATGTCAAGTGATATTAAAATAAAAGTGATCTCAGCCGTCAAAACTAGAGGGCAGTTTAGTCTAAACATGAATGAAACAACTGATGCGAGTGACGACGCACAACTCATATCTTACATATGATATGCTGGACTTACCGAAATGGAAGAATTTCTGTTTTGCCATCCACTTATCACATCTACTTCAGGAGAAGACCAATTTTATTTAACGAACTAGTTTTTTAAATAAGCAGTTTGTCTTGGACTCATTGTCACAGCATCTGTACTGACGGTGTGCCATCAATGCTTGGGGAACGTCAGGGCTTCAATTCAAGAGTAAAGTAATAAATCCGCAGGTAAAATTGTTTCATTGTCTTCTTCATATGGAGAATCTTGTTTATAAGAGGCTGTCAGAGGGTTTGGATATAGGTATGAAAGATGTTGTTCATGTCATCAATTTTATAAAAGCGAGGTCACTTAATAAAGGGATAGTTAGCCAGATGTGCTTAGAAAAGGGCCCCTAGTACATACATTTGTTGTATCACTCTGAGGTCAGGTGGTTGTCCCGAGGGAATGTTATTCAAGGAGTTGTATCCCTACTCAAGAAGAGTGAAATATTTGTCAGAAAGGAATCATCCTTTGACTTCCCGGTTTTCTAAAGATAAGGGGGTATTGCATTAAGCCTACCTTTCAGATATATTTGTGGAACTTGGTAACCTAAACACCTGAATGTAAGGTCACGATCACACTGCCATTGGCCTAACAAAGAAATTGACAGCATTCAAAGTAAAGTTGAAACTGTGGAAAAAGAAAACACAATAAAATAAAATGGCTTCTTCCCGACTTTAAACCTTCTTCTGGAAGATGAAAGCACTGAGCCAGCAGAGGTTAAAAATTTAATAATCGGGCATCTGCACAAATTAAATCTTGAGTTCGATCACTACATTCCAAAAGTTATGGCTGAATACAGTTGGGTGCGCAGTCCATTTGACATTGACGTTGAAGACTCATCTGATCATTTTTCAGAAATTTCTTGTCTCCAAGAATTGCTCATTGAAGTTAAACGTGATGAAGCTTTGCGTCACAATTTCCTAAAACAAACTGAGTCTCTATGTTAATTTTGGATAAAACTGAAAAATATAAAACCTATTTTAGGAAACGAAGTTATGAACATGTTACTTCCGTTTTCGGCTTCTAACCTATGTGAAGATGGCTTTTCTACACTTTCTGTCATGAAAACTAATACTAGAAGCAGACTACAGCCGGAGCATGACTTGAGAATAAGCCTTTCAAAGATACAACTATGATTTGAAACCCTTTCAGCAATAGTGCAAGGTCAAATATAACACTGAACAAGTGTTTGAAGTTTGAAATTTTGTTTTGTAAATGTTTGAATTTTCTATTATTACCTCATATTATTTGTCACAAACTATGTTATTACTCATACCTTCCCAATAGTGAGTAGGCCTACCTAACAACATAATAATAAATCATTATTAACGGTGTTACTGTACATTACAATTAAATGTTTTAACTTTTTGGAATTTTCTCGTCTGTTACAGGCTAGAAGCTATAAGTTTGCCAAATTTCAAGTTTCCAGCTCAACTGGAAGTGGGTAAACATTATTGCCAGGGAGCGAGTCAGCCATGCTTTATAGTAGTATAATAAATATATTACAGAACTTATTTAAATTATTACATTGCCATTGTTTAGCTTCAAAAGAGACCTATGGGTCACCAAGTTGATTGTCTGTTGGTTATTGGGTCTTGGCCAAAAAAGGTTAAGAACCCCTAAGTTAGAGGAACTTCAATTGAATTTGAATGGAAGGTAATACTTAGCACCACGTCATACTACCCGTTTGGGTTGTACACTTGAGTACTAATTACGCTAATGAGCTAGGAATTGGGAAGGTTGACTACAGAGGAAGTGAACCCACATTTGCGTGGAGGAAGAGTGGAAAAACATTTAGGAAGAACCACTCCCAGTTCACCCGAGTGAGATTCGAAACTCGATCTCCCCGTCCCTCGCAGTCTAGCTCAACACGAAACTAGCACGTTAGCCAACTACTCCAACGAGGTGGGTTTGAATGGATGAAAAGTGGAAAACCATTTTGGCAATACTATCTTCGGTTTGAACGGCAGGAAATCCAACCTTGATCTCTCCGTTACTAGCTAACCAGACTAATTGACGTTATGAATATAGTTTAAAGTTGATTATAATTTGGCCCAATATTATACAGAATTTATGAAGAAAAAAGTTAGCCCCATCAACCAAACCCAGCAGATTCAGTGTTATTAATTAATGCTTTAATACTATACCATGAATTTGTAACTGCAGCCCATACCAACTTGACAGAATATCTTTAATCTATAGGTAAATTTAATTTCAACTGGTTTTAACGAGTTTCAAACAAAATCACGACCCACTTCGATGGTCAAATAGTCCCAGGAGTTACTGTCAAAATATACTTGACTACTTATGGCGTGTATATCGAGGTTTGTATCTCGGTCGGGTACATTAAAACGTTTTTTACCCCTAAATAGTTTTTCACTCTCACTTCACGCAAATTGTTGTTACACTTCCTCTAAAATTCTACCTTTCTCATTCCAAACATTTTAGTGTAATTATTATATATACTTATAGCCCAAACGGGTAGTCAGCAGGGGTGTTAAAAAAATACATACTCATAATATCTATAAGGAATCTAAGAAAAATTTAATATATTAATACGTCAAATCTTGTGATTTACTGCTATCACTTTTGAAATATAGTATTAATACCTATAAAATGAGTTTAGTTATATAGTAAATTATTATTATAGTTGACCACAAAAAATAAATATATTTTTGTTTCCTAAAATAGTCCTTACCAGTATCCTACTATAGATTTAAAGTATTTGTTCTTTTGATTTTTTTTTTCGGCTCATTTCAACAGGATCATCTGTGTTTACAATTTTGATTTTGGCGCTCAAATGATAACACAAATAATGTTGGCCTTCAGCGCTGATCTAGTGTTCTGAAACGTTAAATTCACACTCGACAGGTGTGACCTTAAAAGAAAGGTTTGTATTATAGTCCCGGCCGGGACTATTTAGGTCTCTATACAAGCGACAAATACGTGTTGTTTTGCCACTATTTCTCCACGCCAACGCTGGTGCGCTTCTTCTAAATCGACTTATTTGTATAGCTTAGATTACGTTATAAACAATTATTGTGTTAAGCGTAGTAATACTTTTGTTTAAATAAAAAAACCACAGTATATGAGTATAAAACCTGTTAATCTAGTAATTGTGTGCAACATTCAAAATATTAAATGTTTGATTCGGATTTTAATTGGCCAAAATATTTTAAAGATAATTAATTTAAAACAATATGTCAATATTCGTTTACTTACAGAACTCCAGAGCTCACAGGTATATGATAACTACATCATCTTCACATATTATTAAACAAGTCAAAATCTGGTCCAAATATTTTTTTTTAATTTAAAGGTATTAGAGAAATTTGGTCTCTTAAACTCCTAAGTTTTCTTTAACTCCCGGACAGTATTTAGTACTTTGGAGTGAAACTTATTATTAAGAACCAATATATTTTCTTGAACAAAAAGTTGTACTTTATAAAGTTTTATTTCTAAAGTGAAACAATTAAAACCGGGGTATTCATAAAGATAATCTTATATTTTTAGTTTTATCTACTAATCTGTTAAATAAAATTATATATATATATAACGAAAATACTACACCAATTGCACCAAAATAAACTTTAGCTATGATCAAATCCTTCCCTTAATTCCTTTGTGACACACGTTTTCCTAAGAATTATGGAGACATATTTGAAATTAAAATGCTCAATAATTCAAAGATACGGTTAATAAAAAAGTATCATTATATATATAGGAAAGGTTCTTCTTACTGAGTTTAATATTTAATCGGTGTAAAAGAGAAACTCCTCAAGACAATAGAAATCTGTAGATTTGAATATGAAACGAACCATAAAAATATGAAGATCTGAAGAAGTCAAACTTCAATCAGAATTAATGAGTGGTGAAAGAGATTGATTCAGAATGAGAAGATGAATTTTTGAATAACGATCCACTTGATGAATAATTTTTTAACACATTTAAATTTGTGTTTAATTGTTTTAAATAGAAATCTGTATAACTTACCTTAACTTTATAATATATTAAATTTTTATCCTTTAGTTATAATAGCTAGTTATATAAAAATAAGTGTATTTTTTATATGGTAATGACCATGGATAAACATCTCAAAATATATTGTTCTAGTTTCTAGCACTGCGTGTTACTACCTGTTCAAGTAAAATACTCATATGTACCAAGTACTCTAATGAGAATGGAGTGTTAAAGGTTGAATTTAGAGGAAGTGTGTCCACATTTTCGTGGAGGTAGAGTATAAAACCACTAAGAAAGAACCACCCTCATTACATCAAACTGGGACTAAAACCCCGATCTTCCCGTCATCGGCAGTCTAATCTATTGCAAGAGTAATTCCTTAGACCATGTGGCCACCAAAGTAGGTTGTATTTTAATTGTTATAGTAGTTTTTACTACTTATAAACACACTTTCCAAATCATTGATGCATAACAGCTGCCTAAGCAACACTTTAAACAATCATTTTTAGAGCATTAACCATAAAACCACAACCTTACATATGTGATTGTAAATCATTTAGAGCACAACGGCTCAGCAAAATGTACATAAAACTCACAGTTAGATCTAATTATTAATGAAAAATAAAGATTTTTCATCATAAAAGCAAGTCTTTCCCTGACGTATGATTAATATATTGATTGATTATTCATCTAACTCGCGTATCAGAGGCATAACCCGAGTTTTACAGCCCGCCATATTAATCCACAACAAGTGAAGCTGACGGTATCAAATGCAGATAGATTTCTTTCCAAAACAGTTTTGTTTCCTACAAAATGTGTCGCCTGCATCATCTTCTTTTTTTTATCAACCTTAGCCCCCTCTATATCCTCAACCCCTTTTCAAACCCATTTTTCATCCCTTGTCCCAACCCACCCGACTCTTTGCGCACGAATAGTAAATTGTGTTTGCCCTGTTCCTAGGGACGTCCCGCTAAGCCATCAAATTGGATCTTGGGGTCGGTGGAGGGTGGCAGGGAAGAAACCTACTGAAAAAAATGCCCTAAGCTTCATACCTACAACTTTTTTTTAACATATATATTCCTGTGAATGAGAGGTTATATCACGGAACCGAATATGCTATACGAATACAAATCAGTACAGGGTACTTTAGACCAAGCAAGTATTGTTAATGGTTAATTGACTAGCTAGAGCGAGGTCCTGTTTTTACTCTAACGTTCATTATTTCATCTGTATGTGTCTGTACTAATTTTTATAACAATTAGCGTTGAACATTTTCAACTAAATTTGACATGAACATTCTTTTATCCTGAGTCAAGTGACGCGTGCATATGGTTAAATAAATTTAGACAAGTTGCTACACTGAAGATTTAAATCATACGACCAATGGTTATACTTCATTAATGTAATGTACTATTGAATATAATATTAATTTGTCTTATAACTAAACTGATCATCAAGGGAAAATGTTGACTTCAAATTCAAGGAGAAATTAGTTGACGATAAGAACATGATCGTAATATAATGCTTTTAGCTTATTTTTTTTTTAGTGGATGGTGAAGAAGTCTAATGTTCACAGAACTAATAGTCAAATATTTTTACTTTATCGCTATCTTACAGGTAGAGAAAGTATTGTGATCGTCAAAAAAATTGAACTCTATATTTTGATGAATCTTGACGTTTCATGACCCCCCGAATACGAAAAAGTAGTTTTTGAATTTCCGTTCACCTGTGTGTCTGTCTGTCTGTCTGTCTGTCTGTCTGTACCTCTAGCTAGAGCCTAAACTATTTTACCGATCGGGCTAAAACTTGGTATCTAGGCTTTCCATAGGGTCGTCCCAAGGATTTTTTGTAATTGGATATCCAACCCTAAAATTAAGGGTTGTTACTGAAAGGCAAAAAGAGAAAAAGTCGATTTTCTCAAAATTGGCTCAACAATTATGATTAAATTTGATTTCTAAACGTTTATAAATATTCCAACCAAAATGGATACTCTCAATATTTCGGCAAAATGACTTTAAGGGCTCCGGCCTGATGCGTAAGTTCCCAATTTGTATCATTTCTTTGAAACTATTTGAGAAATAAAATTATTAATCATTACAAATATGTAGATATATTTATAATACAAATATTTTAATCAATGCATATTTTTATAAAACCAATAACTTTCAAGCTATATGCAAATATATGTTTTTTAACTTTACGACAACTAAAGGTAAATTATTCCGACCGTCAAAAAAACCATACCTGAAATGTTGATGGATGTCGACGTCTCATGACCCCCCAAACCCTAAAAAGTGGTCTTTGCAATGCCGTCTGTCTGTGTATCTGTTTAAACTTAAAATTAAGAGTAGTTTAGTAAAGGGAGAAAAGAGAAAAAATAGATTTTCTCAAAATTGGCTCTAACGATTTTGATTAAAAATCGTATATAGGCGTTGATTAAAAACTATAAATAAACTGACTATTTTCATTTACCCGTGAAAATTACTTTTAGGGTACTTTACAGAAGCTGAAATGTACGTATATCTGCAACTATTTGAGATAATAAATAACTTTTCACTGCAAAATTGCATTACTATTAAAAATAAAATAAAACTTATATGGAATATATTTTAATAAAACAAACTGTTTCTGAGATATTGGCAAATATATTAATACAATTTTGTGAGCTTTAGTTGTAAAGAGATATTAATTAAATTGTAATGCAAAAATTCTCCAATGCCATAGAGTAATTAAATATAAGTCTGATTAGTTGTAAAGAGATATTAATTAAATTGTAATGCAAAAATTCTCCAATGCCATAGAGTAATTAAATATAAGTCAGTCTCGTAAATTGTTTGTTGTTTTCCCTTAAACCTCTTAGGAAAAATGTTTGTACAACGATGATCTATCTCCTTCATTTTAGACTCAATAGTCAATGTTTTCATTTTTTATTGGTCAAAATTTATAAATGAGGAGTATAATAGCAATGCGATAGCATGAATATTTGCAACACCTAATAAAATGTCAAAAAATTTATCTGGAAGTCGAAATTTTAATACGAAATGTTGACCCTTGGGAACCCAATATTGATTTTTTTTATCGATCCTAACATACAATTAAAGACATTACATCTTTAAAAATAAAACTATAAAATTTAAAACCGCAACTCAAAAAATGCTTTATATAAGGATAGTGCAATTTATTCTTGGGTTCTCTAGTGTTTATTATTTTTATTCACATATTTTACGAGTTTTGAGTAAATATTTCCATTTTTAAACAATAGAGCTGGAAAGTCCGTGCGGAGCTCCGTACCATTTTTTTTAGTATGTGTGAAATAAAGTTTTTTATAAAATAGATATCTCCTATTTTGTTCCAAGAAAATTACAAATAAGGAAGTAATTATTCAATAACAGTAATCTCTTTTATCTCGGCGTCTTAATACCTGTTTAGGCTATACACATACATTAATTATTGCACTGATAAAATATAGGTGAGTAAGATTTAGTTTTAGAGGAAATGTACCCGCATTTACTTGAAGGGAGAGTGGCCATTCTTAATGGACCCAACCAGGATTATAGTCCCAATCTCCCCATCATCCTCGGGCCAGTCTAACACAAGAGTGACGACACTGAAGTGGGTTTTACAATAATTGAATAGGGGTGAGTAAATTATAATTTTAGAAAAAATATATGAGAATTATTACTATATTATTTATTTAAAAAAATTCCTCGATGGTGTCAACCTGCAAGTGAGCTATACCTACCAAGCCGAGCGACTGCCGCATGTTGGCAAAGATAGTTCCAACATTTGCGGATAAAGGATATCATGTGGTCAGCATAATGATCCCTCTAGCTGTTAATCTCAGATTTCTAGACTCGAGCTGCTACTTCTTAATTCAATTAGCATTTCATTTGTCTTTACAAGGCTGACTTGACCCCATTCCAGAAACACATTTTCCCAGGGAAAAAAACTGACAGCACCATAGATAGAACCCGGGACCTCTGAATCTGTAGACAGTAACGCCTACCTTGTGAGCAAAACGGTAGTTCTTTAATATTTATATATTTATTATAAATAAGATGATTGTTTTTTGATCAACTATATTCGCTCAAAGAGAGTTGGCAATACCACAATGGTAAATCACAAATTGAAATCACCCAGTGCACCCCACCTAGACTCGTACTTCAACTTCAAAGTCCTTAGGAACTCATTCTATTGTAATACTGGCACATTATACCATATGACAACCACTGAAGGCTAAGTGTGCCCTAAAGGTATAATCATACAGTAGGTATAAACATTTATTGAGTGAAGTGGGCCAATTTTTATATATCAGCGATCTCCTGCTGGAAGCTGCGCATTAATTTGCGAGCCACCATTCTCTCGTCTTATGAAAAAAAAATCATGCGTTGGAGCACCTTCTTTCAAAATACATACTTCTGCACTCAGCTCGTCGAAGAGGAAATGAGCCATCGTGGCCTTCAAAACCCACGAGGGATTGACTCTAAAGTGTGTTTTGCATAAAAACGCGTACACTCTCAAGAAACTTTTTTTAAAAATTGCACTCAACTTAACATTTATGTTGTAAGAGAACGTGAGTGAACTACCGTTGGACTCTTTAAAATAAATTCTCTATTTTAGAAAATGTTTCAAGTGGATATTAACATCCGGCTTTAGTTAAAATTTTATTTAATAATGAGTAGCTGTGTTTATACCTTGTCATAAATAGAAAATAATAATAAATAGCTCTATTTATACATTTTATTATTATAATTTAGCACCGTTCGGGTACTACGCTTATGTACTAATTACGTTAATGGACTAGGCATTGGTAAGTTTGGATTTAGAGAAAGTGAACCCGCATTTGAGTGGAGGGTGAGTGGAAAACCATTTAGGAAACCCCCCCTAAGTTCACCTACCCAGATTCTAACCTCGATCTCCCCATCCTACTCAGTATAGCTCAACATGAAACTAGTGCGCTAGCTAACCATGCCACTGAGGTGGGTCATTATACTATGGGAACTCACAGGTAGTAGAATACAACTCGAATATGGACTTTTGTTTTGTCACAGCGAGTCTCTACTCATTTGGGTTGTACACGTGGAATAATTACGGTGTGTGTTTTGTATATGGAAGTCTATATTTAAAGGACGTGTGACCGCATTTTCATGGAGGGTGTGGGAAAGATTACTAAGAAATAAACACCCCCTGACTGAAATTTGAACTCTGACCTCCCCACCATCGGCAGAACAGTCTATTTCTAAAGTGACGCCTTAGAATCATGCAGTCACCGAAGCGTGTATCTCTACAATAGTTTACCAATACATCCAAATAGGATTAGTAACAATTCTATCACTTAATGTACAGTTCATAAATTAATATTTTTTTAAGAATAAATATATATTAGTTTTACATCCATCTAACTAAATCTATTTCCCAATTCAAAAGAAAAATATTTAGTAATTTCTATAGCTTCACTTGCACTCTTTAATTACTTGACAAAGAATTACTGAATGTTTTAACATTATGTGTTCTGTCTTATGACAGTTACATTTCTTTTTGTCAGTGAACTACACCATGTCCTTCGCCTCCTGTTTCAGCGCCCAGAATTTTCTTCTTTCCTTCAAGTCATCTAATATTTTAATCCCCCTTCTTCCTTTTCTCCTCTTTCTCTCAACCATTCCATCTAAGATGCCACAGTGGGGAAAAAAATTCCGAAAAACTGGCCAAATATCGAAAAATAAAGGGTTTTTAGGGAATTTAAGGTGTAGGGTTGGATAGAATGATATTTTAAGTGTCTAATGGCACAGTTAGGAAGGGTTGACCATGTAAACCTGTTGGTTAAAATTTAGTTTCAAGGTAACCTTCGCACGAGTAGCATCTGAACCGCACGTGTGAGATAAATAACGTTATATTCAGAAAATCACTTAAATTAATACATTTCATCAATTTTTATTCTGTAAAATGAACTTTTTTGTTGAAAGTAGGTAGAATACTATCATATATTACACAAACAATAATAATATATAGATTACTAGTTTAAAAATATTTTTCATAAAAATAATGAAAATTTATAAACGAATGTTTTAAGAAATTAAGGAAATGTTCTAAGTTCTGCAGAGCTCTTTAACGAAACTTGTTCTAGGTTTTAGTTTATACTATTGTTTAGTAAACCATATAAAAAACCATCAGCCATTAAATGTTATTATGGTTTAAATGTAAGTTTATATTAAAATAATTACAAATACGCATTAATAAAACATGTTAAAAGACGATTATATATTTTCATTCATTATGAAAAAAACATGTAAAATAATGTTTATATATAATTAACATAATGCGTTACAAAATATAAAGATAAACTATTTGTCTATATTAATAATTTAAGCCGCTACACATAAACAGATGACAGTCTATAGGTCACGAATAGCTCCGTGGTCGAGTGGACAAGCTGCTGGTCTTGAGAGATTTTGTTCCCGGTTCGATTATTGCAGGCATGAAGTTGACTCCTTACTAAACCCCCAACATTTTAATAATATCTGTCCGTCTAGTCAGTCGGTAAGCAATGACACGAGTAAAACCATAAATAGGAGACCCCTGGGCTCAGGTTAAAAACCCTTAAAACAAATTATGTAAATAGACTCCCGAAATACACCTTTCTTACCCATGTCCTACTCTCGCCACGCTACTGGATGAGGAAGAAAGGTACAATATGTAGACTAGCACATGTTGGCAACAAGACAATGGAATAATGTTTTTACGGTGCAGAGTACACAACTTTGTAAATAAGAAGAAACAAAAAACTGTATTTTTTATAATATGTTGTAATCGTTCTTAAAATGCGTTGTTCTTCTCTACCTAGAGAAGTCTGAACTATATACAGACTAAAATTTAAAACATTATCAAGAATTATGAAATTAAAAAAACGAAACTTGATAATATTATTTTATCCATTTAATATCATCTTATATTTTATTTTTAATTTGAAGTGAGATAAAAAATTAAATAAACATAATGTTATTTACTGTTATCTCTAGCCGTGGTTTTTACTGTCATGCTGGCTGTGTTTTGACTTTATGTGGAAATAATTGTCAAAATTTTGAGGTGAAAAAAAGTTAAATTCAAGTAAAAATCATCATTAAATAAGGAAACTCTCATATAAACTCCTTTTTGTTTAAACTCGACACCATTATAAGACTAAACTATCATTCTCTTTTGCTAGACTAGTACTTGGAAAATAAGTAATCAACGTTTGCATACTTGTAATCGTCTAGCACTTTTTTTTTGTCTCGATGATATAAATGTACCATACAAAAATAACATTACCTAGTAATGAACACTCGTTCACCTTTATTTATGGTGTGAGCAGTTTTAGTCTCCTGTGAGGCTTAGAGAAGAAATTCATCGTATGTTCCGTTACAGAATATATATTAAAATATAATGAATGTTTATTTCCACTATCTGGGGGGATTAACATTAAAATTTAATAATATATCCTAAAAGAATCACTAAATTTGAGACGTAAAATCTCTAAATAAAATAAGTTTTCAAATATAATATAATTTCATAATTAAACCCACAAATGTATTAATTATTTTAACATGAACTACTCTAGTTGTAAGATATACAATTTATTCATATTTAATCATATAACAGAGTTCTAAGTGGCTTTCTAATATTTCAAACCACTTATATTTTAAATAAACTAAATGAAAATACAGAAACAAGCATGATGGAAAACAAAAGCATCTAGTTTAATTTCGCAGAAAGCAAAACCGAAACTTTATATAAAAGAAAGTCGAGAGGTTCATTTTTTGTCTTTCTTTCTTTCTTTTTTCTTCTTTTTTTTTAGTGAGGTGGGTTGAGGGAATTCGAGAGAATGAAGGAGTGTTGTAACATAGGTCAACTGGAAAGTCAACACAGTAGGGCCTACTCGAGAAATCCCTTTAGAGTTTCATCCAGGGTTTCATATTCCACGGTGTTCCCTTTGTCAACACACAGAGTTTGAAGGACCTAAACAATAGCTTTGTGGTAGTCAAGCCGTAACATATAACAAGATCAAAATCTATAAGCAAAATATTTACATATATATATTTGTATATATTCTTTACAAATAAAAGGACCAAAATAATTTTCTTTTTTAGTCAACTAAAAAAACTATTTTAACATTGTATTTTAAATTATAGTTTCAATGCTATATAATGTTCATATTTTAATATTATTGTAGGCTTTTGCATCCTTATTTGTAGATTTAATTTTTAGAATACGTTCCCCAATCCATCATTAAAAATTGAAATTATATACTTAAAAAATCTTTGTAACGAAACTTGATGATTATTAGTATTATTATTATATATCATATAATTATATAACTATTATATAGTTGTTAGTATTATTATTTTTGAGAATATGATGGGCATGAAAAGTGATTGCAATGCGAGTTAATACTTTCTTGTATGAATCAAGAAAGTTAGAGGTTATTACAAACTGATATATTTTTTTAAAGTAATAATGCCATAGGTAAAAGTATTTTCTTTACTCTGTTTTACATTTTCAGTTAATTCAAAATCTCTAATAGAATATTAAATTGAAAAATTAAAATAATTAAGTAATGTATATATATACACTTTTCGACTTGAGATTTTCTACAAACTTTGATCATAGTAAACATTATTTAAAAGAAAATATCTTGGACGCAATCACGTCAAAATGTTAAATAATACCCTTAAGTAAATCACTTTTTATATCATTCTTCATTAAGGTGTCCATTAGTAATACTTCGACACCGTAATATGTTTAAATATTTATGATTCTTTTGAGCGTTCACATAATAAAAAGTACTTGTTTTTATATCGATAACATAATTAAGGAATGAGAATTAAGAATTACTTTGTCTAAAGTATCAATGTTATACTACTGAGCATAATTTTTAGCAAATGAATATATGTTTACCTTTTTAAAAAGTCTTTTAATTTATCTTTTCAAGTAAAAGCCAGATATCAAAATAAGGAGTTCCTAGTCATCAGCTGACAAAGAAATAGCATGCCATAGACGTACAAGAAGATATATAATAAGTAATACGAAAATAAATATTTTGTAATATTTTACTCTTAAATAATGTAACTGTGTATGACTTTATAAACATTTTGGTTTGTCTGGTGACCTAATAGTCCTTGGTTCGATACCTATTAAAGAAAAGAAATTTATGATCATTGAAATTCAAACTCTCACTAATACGATGGAAAATTAAAAGCTGATATAGTTGGTGTTTGGTATTATCTAATTTTTTGTTAGTTTAATAATATTGTGCGTTTCTGATTAATTGGTTTAGAAATTCTATTTTAAATATCCCTAATAAATATATTGATATCTTCATATATATAAGAAAGATAAGAAAAGAAAAAATAGCTTTATAAAATTGATATTCTTGACAAATATAATTAATTAATATAGTATTGGTTGTCACCTATAATGGGTTGTCTCCTTATTTAGGATGTGGTTAAAACTTTGTAATTGTATATTTTATCTCAAAAAGTGTTTGAATTATATACTTTAATTTTAAAGTAAAACAACATAATTGTTCAAGACAAGTAAAATCTAATAAAAATTTACAAAACTGTGAATTTCCTATTATTTTATCTATTAGGCTCTAACTAATTCTGAACAAATTGTATATTCATAATACTCCATCTTCAATTAACATTATCATCTTGGCATGGGGTGTATATTTACCAGGAGATGTTTTTAACCAAATGTTTTATTGAGCTATACACTGGGACGAAAAATATATAATTCACATAAGAAACACGTTCGAAGAAAGCACGAATTTCTTAAATAAATAAAACATAATGTGTGTTTGTATGTTTTAGTGTGTGATTTGACGCTATAATAATTCAAAACCAATAATCTTACAAATCTGAAATTATTCATAGGTACGTACTTACCTGTAGTGTGTATATATGTGTAATACTATATTTGACATTACTATCTATAAAAAAAATGTGGACAGTACATAAAATTGATAGTGAATAATCATTGTTCACGTGATTTACGTCAGGTTCGCAATAGATGTACTGTACATTTGTGTGTGTATATATATATATATAGTATATTTATAAATGTATATAAATGTACAGTAAATACATATATACATATTACAGTAAATACTTACTATACTGTACATATATATATATATGTGTGTGTGTACAGTAAGTACGCAATAAAGTGCAGCTATTCAGAACCTGACGTAAATCACTTGAACAATGTTATGTGGCATCCACCTTTCTACCTTCTCTCGAAACCTCAGATCGGGTTTGAGTCCCGGTTGGGTATACTGAATGCATTTTGTTTCTAAAAAAAACTATACTCTGCCTCCACGCAAATTTAGATACACTTCCCCTAATTTCAACCTAAACACATTATTAACACATTAGCGCAATTCAACCTGAACGGGTAGTGAGACGCAGTGCTAAAAATAATCCTTCTATGGTTTCAGCACTGCTTTTACCAGTATCCTTATAACGTTCGGTTTAAGCTTAATTTAAAGAACAATAATCCGCAGCGGTTGCATTGAGGTTTAATGCGTAAGACTCGTATTTAATTTGCTCACTGTAAGTTTGAGATTCAATTCTACACCGAGCACACTGGAGTTGGTTTTATACATGCGATTTACTATTCTGGTTCCTCAAGTTGCAAATTTGAAGCAATTATATTTTTTTATGGTTTGAAGACGCTGATTGTTTTTGGTTTGATAAATCAATAAGGCTCTCCTAAACTAATTAATCAAAGTGTGAGTTTTCCATACCGGTGAGCACGTAGTTTAAGGCATTATACTGGATTGTTAGTGAGGGGGGTCTTGAGGTTACCATCTCAGCTAGGTGTAATAGGGGTGGTTCTTCTATCACTTAGGTTTTCCGATTATATTTTTTTATTTTAATATTCCTCTAGATACTATCTTAATTCCTATCCCTGGAAGTAAAATTTATAAAAAGGTTTAGACTGATTGGAACAGGATAGTATTAGTAATTATTAAATAGGATCTAAAGATATTATTGATCTTCTTTAAGACAATAGGTCAAATTTTATATATGAAAAATGTACTGTGATATTCTACAATCGTGCTCCTGTTTTTAGTTAGTAATGTCCCATGGCGTGTTGCGAAGTAAAGCCAGAACCGATGGAACTGCACTATTAAATTATTCACACACCCTTACCCCTCTTTATCCATTTGACGAGTAATACATATAGGCAGGCGTGTCAAGCCCATAGGACCCATGCGGCCATAGCCATATTTTATTGCGGTCCATGGACAAACCATCATGCAATGCAGATCTGTCGTTATTTATATTTAAACGTCAAGAAAATACAGAAAATTTGGAATTGTATTATTGTAAATTTGGCATAGTTTGGAGAATTCTATCATGTGTGGTTGGTGGACCAAATACTTAGTACTCTTTCTTCAAAATGGATCAACTCATAAAAACCGGAAAAACTTGCAGACTCATTAAGCGCTATCTTTTGCAACACACCACATAAGAATGTTTTTTAAATGTTTAGTTTAATTTATTTGATGTACTTAACATGCAGTTTATGAACCTTGACTGATTATATAAATCCACGACTCACATACTTACTTAAATCTGTAACAGACACAACATCCATTCCCCTGCCATTAATGTTTCAGTGTGAAAGAGGAAACCGACATTTTACCAATGATAATTTTTTCAGCCATGTCAGGAATTGATCCAGGGACCCTTAACTCAGTCGATATACACGTTACCGACTGAGATAAGGTGTCAAGCATACGTATGTCAACAGTTGTTTTATCACATAAAATGAAACCAAACACACGAGAGTGGAAAACAAACACACATTTGTCAACAATTATAAAAATGACCTTGGAAAAATATTTAAATCCCGATATTAACTCTATTATCTTCTATATTAATAAAATAAAGACTTCGTACTTTGTTTGTCTGTAATATCTACCACATACAGAGGGTTGAAATTTTAAAATCAGTAGCTCCTGTGTACGAACATGAGCATTTTTAAGATGGAATTTTAAATTATTTATTAGATTTTTTTAATTTATTAAAAATTACGTTGGAAGAAATGAAACTAGGATTAATTTTAGATCTGTCTAAAGCAAAGAAAAGCGTTGTCTGGGGTGACGACAGAATGCATTTAACCTTTACCCCTGGCAAAACCGAGTACTTAATCTAGTTGCAAATAAAAGGTTCAAAATTTTGGTAAATTATTGGGTTAGGCTTATTGTTTTATAAAGAGAGCTTACTTTTTTCTTCCTGTAATAATAACTTAATAATTTGATATTATTTTAAATTAAGTTAATGAATAAACTTATTTTTGTTTTTAATTGGGACCCCTCAGTATTTCTTATATTCAATGTGAAACTTATGAATAAATTAGTTTGACACGTTTGTTCTATAAGGCGTCACTCTCCCAATAGACTTGTCAGCGAAGGACGGGAAGATTGGGGTTTGAGACTCAGTCGGTTGTCCTGAGAGTGTTATTTTGACTAAAGGATTTCTACTCTTCATTCACGCAAATGCGGGTATAATTCCTTAGCATATATCCTGAACGAATAATAAGACGCTCTACAAAAAAAAATTATGTGCCTTTAAAAGGTAAGCTTTACTGAAATGAAGAGAACAATGCTCTAAGACAGTCTGATAAGTCTTGACTTTTCCTGAAAACAAACCAGTTGTTAATTTAATTATCTTATTTCATACATCCAGCACACTAAATAAATTACAATTAATAATTATATAATTTATAGTTAAAGTTGTTTTTGATAGCATGATTCCCTTAAATTTTCCTTTTTGAAATCTCTTTCTAACTATTTGTCAGTGTTCGTTAAACAAATTAGTGTTTATTCTATGCTATACATATAAGTGTTTATTCTATGCTCTATATATATATATATATATAT
>CABFOW010002320.1:52818-79572 GCA_902141385.1 Timema californicum
CTCTGAGATATATATATATATATATATATATATATATATATATATAAGAGAATAAACACTAATTAGGAAAACGAACACTGACAAATAATTAGAAAGAGATTTCAAAAAGGAAAATTTAAGGGAATCATGCTATCAAAAACAACTTTAACTATAAATTATATAATTATTAATTGTAATTTATTTAGTGGGCTGGATGTATGAAATAAGATAATTGAATTAACAACTCGTTTGTTTTCAGGAAAAGTCAAGACTCTCTAAGTCAATCTATATATATATATATAAAGTGTGTGTAAGTGCGTGCGTGTGGGTGAAGCCAACATGTTCAAAAAATAACTTATTTGTAATTTAGCTTTATCAATACATTAAGTTCTTGACGTACGCGGTAAGTTTATTCCAAAGGTTTCTTCGCAAGTTGAGTTTGTACTTTGTTTATAATAAGTACTACGTAGGTTCACTAAATGTAAGACACAACTTGTGCTCAAGGTAGATACAAATTGGGGATGGCATAAACAGCTGTGAGTCAGATAGCTATAAACGCTACCTGACAAGTTTAAAGCGGCGCTTGATAAATTATATTTCAAGTCGTAAGTCAAATCACCATAACCGCGTATCTATGAGCCCGCGTAACTCGAATACGTATAGGTCTATGAGCTACTGCACATGATTCTTTAGATCCTTTTTTTTTTCAAATCCTTTCGGTTGTTGTTCAATAGGTCAAAGTCAACGTTCCAATGTAATAATAATAAAAATAATAATAGTAATATTGCGCGTCTGGGTTACATCATTCGGTTTTTGCAAATATTAGTCATTACTAATGTACCTTTTCCCAGGGGAAGCCTGAATGTACTAATAATCGTACATCCTTTCCGCGGAGGTTCTTTCCATGTCCCGGTGATATGAGGTGATGGTGATAGCAAGTGAAAGGGTGTGGAACCAGTGGAAACACTTAAACCTAACCTAAGCCTATTCAAACAAACCCTGGTGACCGTTGGGTTTATTCCCCTCTCAGGAAAAATACCCAAAGTACCAGCCAAAATTTGAAACTGGGACCCCTAAGCTCGTAACCAGATGCGCTTACCCTCACACCACGGAGCTGGTTGACGTTCTGATACGTCTATGACAGTTAAAAACAAGCACGCTACAGGTTCTCAAGACATCACTAAGAGGTGAGAGCATCATTTGTTGTCCATGCCATTTCTCTCACACTTTTCATCTCGCTCAATAGCAGCCGCTGCAGTCTGTGTTCCATTTGGTCGCGTGACTTCAGTGAAGAAAAAAATAAAGGAAGGGTAGAGAGAAGCCTGTGTTCACTTCATAAATTACTCGACAGATGGCAGCAGGGGGAGGGGGGAACACGCACATTTAGGGGAGAAAAGAAACGGGCGTAAAGAAAGGTTGGAAGGACACTATAAAACTAACTTCGGAGAGGAAAAATCTAAACAGATTTTTTTATTGCCAATCCATATTTCTTTTAAAGCTAGTGTAAAAAAAGTTCCCCATATTTCTTAGTTAAATTAATAACAATTTAAAAAAAGTTACACTCATCACAATATAATTTGAAAATTATGATTAATTATATTTTTTTAATGAAGAACAGTAGAAAAACATAATCTTAAATATATAATATTGTTCTTTTTTTACGACAATCCCATATGTGCTATGGAGTGAATTTTTACAATCCGCTCACTCACATCTTAACGAAGAGTTTTATTCATTCCGTTATTTCAAATATCCGGAGCTGCTCGTTTTCAAGAGCTCCAAGGGGTTGTTGGTGTGAGCGTTATTTTTTATCAAATAAGAGAATTTTTGTATTTATTTTGATGTAGTTACCGATTTGAATAAGCTTATAAATAATAATATAGTAAATATTTAAGTAAGAACTACTTGTAAAGAAATAACTCTACTTGCAACATGTCTTAGTACCCATCCAAACTATTCATAGTTTGTTTCACAAAGGGTGTACTTGTTTGGAGGGAGAGTGTAGAACCATTTAGGTAAGCCTACCCTTAGTGCATCCTAAATGTATTAGATTCTCATTCTCCATGTCACTAGTAAACCAGACTTAACTTTAAGTTGTGATGTTTAGTCTACTTACCACCAATGAAGGTGTGTTATAGAACTGAGTGAAATGTGATATTTCTCATAAAGAAAAGTATAGAATAAAAAATAATTGTGTCTAAATTTTATTCCCCTTCAGTTCATCGCTGTATCAATTCAATTAAAGGTGACCTGGTGGTCTAGGGGTAAGGTGTCAGACTTATATGCTAGCGGCCGGGGTTCAATCCTCGGTCCCGGCAAAGATTTATCTGATTACCAAACCCTTCCTTCACCTCTGACAAGACATCTTGTGAATGTGGGGAATGCCAGGCCTCCACCGTGGTTCGGATCCCACGTTAAACTGTAGGTCCTCCATTTCATCTCACAATCATCCTACCATTACACATTAGCGTAAGTGCGTATAACCCGAACGGGTAGTAAGACGCGGTGCTAATAATAATAATAATTCAATTAAATGTTGAAACATAATATTATGATGGTATCAAAGGTTTAATATAGTTATGAAAGATCACTTTCAGTAGTAAAATATATTCTTACACAGAGGGAGTAAATCTATTACATTTGTTATGTACGGCTATAGCAGCATCAAAGTATCATATTCTTTAAATTGAATAATAATACCTGAACCCGTTTATGTCAGACTCTGCCCTGAAATATGAGGGAAGAATTAGTCTACGTGATGACCCCTGAATAACTCAGTGATAAGAGCATTAGCGTACCAAACCAAAGATCCCGGGCTCTAATCACCTGTAAAGGGGTCATTTTTAAATTTGAAGAATATTTTTTACATAGTTTGTGTAGTTGAGACTAATTATAAATGTGTATATAAACGTTATCTAAAATAAGTTAAAATGTTACTTAATTATTGTACTTACGATTGTCTACCATTTTCCTTAATCTTCAGCCTGCAAATTTAAAGACAGCTGCATCCCCCCTTTCCCCTTTTGTGGGATGCTTTTGCCTTTATTTGGTTGTGATTACTTGTCCCAATATCACCCATGATCTTTTTCATAACCCACAGTAGATTACTTATCCATCTTTCTCCGCGTAGTTCCATGGATTTCAAATTCATTCTTATTACATTAATGTATCGCAAACGCCTCATGATTATTAACATAACCAGTATATCATGTATTATGAAATCTTCTATAGACCCGAGTTTCATACGCGTCTATCTTATTTTGCCCATATTGAATAATAGTACATATTTCACATTCATTGAGAGCTAACTCCAAACCATGTTTTTAAACATTTTCTTTTTTATATACATTTACATCTATGTATATTAGATTCCTATTTGGTGGTAGCAATATTAGAAAACATCACTATTTCAGAAAAAGAATCCTACACTTATCCTGCAATATATTGATATTCAACAAGCCATATATAAATGTATGAAGAATTGTATTCTCACGGTACTTTAGCCCCTTAAATGTTAGTACATACAACCAGTAACACAAATATTTTAGAATAACAGTATTATATTCTATTTCACGGGGCTAGAAGGTGGTACACGAGTATAACAGCATAATTCCTTAATTACAACAGACAGTACATATATGTTAGAAGAATATGATTCAATTCTATGTCACAGTGCTAAAGTGGGCTATTTTAAACCATTAAAAATACAACCAATACAAATCTGTTAGAATAATAGTATTCAATTTTATCTCGCGGTGCCATAAGATTTTATAAAACCACTTAAATAGAAGCAATATATATCTGATAGATAAATAGCATTAAATTCTACCTCAAGTCGCTAGAAGTTGCTATATAGCCTCTTAAATACAACAAGTGATACATAGCTGTAAAATGAAATAGTATTGTACTAAATTCACGGCACCTTAGCTGCGTTTATGTTCTTTTATACATCAAGCAATATATTTAAGCTATAAGAATAGCATTAAATCCAATCTCAAGGAAATAGATGGTGCAGTAAATATTATCTGCTAGAAAAATTTTATTCAATTTTATCTCAAGGCCATAGAAGTTGCTATATAGCCCATTAAATACAGCCAGAGACATTGTTCTAAGAAGAATTGTATTAGAATAATTATCATGGTTCCTTAGCCCCTTTGATAGTCTTACATACAATTTGCAATACATATATGTTAGAGTAATAGTATTTCATTCTACCTCACGGCACTATAAAGTGATATAGATGTAGCACCTTAAATACAACATGCAATACATATCTGTTAAAGAAATAGTATTCGATTCTATCTAACGGCGTTAAAAGGACAAGAGATTTATTTATAATTGAAGAAGAATAGTCACCATATCAACTGTTTCCAGCCTGTGGCCGGGTCAATTTAGTAAAATGGCTCAACTTTCTTATATCCTTCCACCACTGTTCCTCCGTTAATTGCTTATATTCTTGTCCTTTCACTTTCCGTTGTCTGCCCCTCCCGTCTATTTCTGGACCTCCCTTGCGGTCTTTTTCCTACATACCGGTTCTTCATTTCCATCATTTTCTTTGACATAATCTCCTTCTCCATCTTCATTACATTCCCATACATACTCAGTCTTGCTTCCTCTATTATCTCATGTACTCCATGTACCCCTACTCTTTCCTGGATAACTTAATTCCTAATCTTGTTCCTCATTGTGATATCTAACATGCTCCTATTAAACTTCATTCCCATGGCTTCCACTTACATAATCTCTCTTATATTCAATGTCCATGTATCTGCTGCATATGTGACAATGGATTCAAAGTACACACTGTAACACACTTTCTTACACTTCAAGTCCCCTTCTCTTCTGCATAGTAGGTATCTTACACACCAATAGAACAACTCTCCCTACGGTCCTCTTATGATTAAATCCTCTTTTCGTCCACCTTTCTCCTTTATTACACTTCAAAGGTATTTTACATTCTGTACTTTTCTCATTTCTACTCAAGCCAAACTTGTAGCTATAGATAAATTGGGAATAATATCCACTAGAAATGCTAGTGCACTTCTTAAATACTCCTGCCTGTAACCATCAATACATAGCTATGATATTAATAGTCACAAATTGCTTTTAGTAACTATATGACTGCTGCAATTAGCTTAATACAATTAACAATGCAAATCTGTAGAAATAATAAACATAAATTGTATCTTAAGGCATTGGAAGTATCTACATTATTTTTGCATTATAATTAGATAGATAATTAATAAAATTAATATATATATATATATACTTCAATATAGCTATGATAAACGTCGTCAATACTTTCATAAACCGTAATAGTATAGGCAAAATATCATTGTAAAAATAATAATCATTATTACCTTATAAAATATACGATAATTTAACAGAATTGTGTAACTAAATTTATAATTGAGATTCACTATTACATTAAATTTATAAAATATTTACATGGGACTAAGAGTTTATATTTTGTAAACTCGATAAATTGGGACTATAATTTGGTATTGTTATATTGTCTCTATTATTTGTTCCAAATTAAATGTGTACAGTAAATTACCCAAATCATCATTATATTTCATCGTGGAATATGTGTGTGTTTATAATCTATGACCCTGCAGTGATGCTAAGAGTGAAGGTTTGGGTTTTTTTTATCAGCCATTTACAGGTATTTCTCCCCTTTTTTAATTTGCATACAAAATTATTTTGCTATTAATTTTTTTATTAATTAGCTGTACAACAGTTTAAACAATTATATACTTCACCAATAAGGGGAATCCAATTCTATGATTTAGCAAAAGGTTTGGTAGCAGCCTTGCTATGTGCTGGAATTGTATCTCCGACCAATAACTGTTCAATAAATGTTGTGGGAAGGGCCAAAATAAACATTATTTTCCACCGTCCCCACTTCTGTGTGAATGCGTGTATAATTTTATAAAATGTAATTATTTTACCACACCCTTCCGTAACCGATCAAAATAAAGGAATACCATCCATACACTCGCCACATTTTAATATATATAAAACATAATATACATTTAAGCATTAAAGATCTCTTCTAGCCAAAATATATATTTCTTACTCTTTAAGAATATTCATCTTATCGAGACTGTTTTTCTTCTTTTGTGCCTCTTTTGAAATACTCGTTAGTAAAGGGATGTAAGATTTTTCCACACGTTAAGGCAATTCTTCTTTGTTGGACTCTTCCTTTCCTTTTTTTTTTACCCTATCCACCCACCACTACTTCCCATACCCTCTTCTTTTATTTCCATCTTCTATCTTTCCACCTTTGGCTGCTACCACATCCAAGTAAAAACCACTTTGTCAACAGGGCTAAGTGAGTTACCTTAATGTTCCTAGCTCCCTATTTCCCCCTCCCGGCACCGCCCCTCACTTAAACCTTTCAACACTCTTTGTAGGAGCCTGATGGCACTCTTCTTTAATGCAGCCTCCTCGCTGTAAAGTGCTGCTATGGAATTAACTGACATTTACAGGATAAACAGTTGACAATATCCTTGGGGAATCTTAAATTATTATTTTTATATTATCTAACCCGTATTATTATGATTCACTTACGCTTCTTTTTCCCATTTTCATAACATTTATGTTTCTATAGAAATGCAAAATAAAGGGAAATCTACAAAATATCGGTCTATTTAAAACTTTAAAATATATGTAATAGAAAGTGAATGGTGTATTTTATAGTTATGTTTACGTATTACGTTGACGATAATGGTTAGAGAAATCTAGACACCATTTAATTTAAAGGTTCTAATAAATATTGAGAAATGTAATCGTATTCCTCAAAAATGTTTGTCTAAAGAGAGTATACAAAACCGCAAATACTTTGTGGAACTTGTCCCCAAATTCTAAAGTAAATTATTTTGTAAACTTTTGTAAATAAAACAGTTAAATGTATTACACAATATATTTAATTAACAAGAACATTGTTATTCTAATAACATAAATTATTATATTTGTATATAGTCAACTCTCTTGAACCAACCTGGTTAGCTCAGCGGTAGAGCATTGGTACTCTAAGCCAAGGGTCCCGGGATGAATTCCCGTTTGCAGGTGTCAGTTTTTTTACTAAATTTTTAATTTACTAAATTAATAAATCACATTTAAGTAACTTTATAGCATCACAAATGCGAAAACTAAGCTAAGTCCAGAATAAAAATGGCAATTTAGTGTTTATGTTTATTGAAACCAGTTTTGACTGATTTTATAAAACTATAAATTAATAGTGTTATTTTATCTAAAAAGATTCTGGGAGCGTACTTGAATCAAATACAAATTAAATTGAGCTTTATAAAAAAAATAGGCCTGCCTTTATTTGCCTTACACCTGGGCAACAAGAGGCAATATTTAGCATGCGATAATGTATCATTCTACATATTGCCTTCTGTTTCATCTGCCGCATGCGACCTTGCTACAAAAGTTGTTTGTTTCCACGTGTTGCTTGCTACCTTCCCGCCGTCAGTGGATTCAGAGCCAACAAAACCGTGTGAATTAGAATATTGTTAGTTGTATTCCATGCCGCTATTTTGAGATTATTTTATTGTTTCTAGAGCCTAGTTTCAGTGTTTCCAGATGGATTCTTCAAATGAGAAAAAACTGAAGTTTATTGAAGAGTATAGGTGTCATGACATATTTTGTGTCGACCGATTAATTGATTATGAAACAACAAAAAGAAAGTGGATAATTTCTTTAAAAAATTCAGATAGCTATGAATATTATATTGCAAATTAGAATCCATATTTTAAAAATCTGAAATAATTAAATGCATATTGTAATAAAGCTTATCAGGTTAGAATGAAATATTACAAACATTTGGTCAACAAATGACTTTAGTGTAAAAGTAAAAGTAGAATTTGTTTCAAATGGTTTTCATGGCTACATACTAAGTGTGACTTGAGTGATGTTTATGGTGAATAAACCTTATATGTGAATAATTGAGAGATATTTATAATTATTGTAATATCTTATTAGAGTATTTAAGATAATTAATTCAATAAATAAGCATTAATAGAATGAATGTGACGTCTCAAATGTAAAGAAGAAAATAAATAATCTACGTACCTAATTTCATCGTGAACACAAAGGCCAGACAAAAAATACTACTGGCCAATCGCAACTAGTTGTGATACAAAATATTGTTGGGATAAATCTCGTCCTACAAACACTTGTCTGTTCCACCACCTTCTTTGCCTCCTCCGATTCTTTACCTCTTCGGCAAGAATAAAAGAAGCCGCGGCCGCAATCGTCGTTCTCGATGACATCTTTGAAGCAGATGTTCCATTGGAAACAGAGGCAATTTTGTTGTTTTGGTTTAGATGCTTTGTAGGATGCTACAGAAATCGCAAGGAGCTGTGTTCTCCAACATATAACATTGAGTCAACATGCCGCATGCTACATGTTGCCTCTTGCTGCCTTGGTGCAAGGGCACCTTAAAGATAGTTGACACATTACGACAAAATGAACAATTGTTAACAATAAAATAAGCCTTTAGAGTATATATTTTATTCATAGTGCGTGATTTTATGTTCAGTATAATCGTTTGAGACACGATTTCATTACAAAACACACGCATCTTAAAATAGTAACTGGCCTTATTTTCTTATTTATTTATTTATTTATGTATTTATTTAGTACCACATAATACGTGGCTTATACGCCTATGCTCTAATTACACTAATGTGTCAGGGACTCGTATAGTTTAAATTATAGGAAGTATAGCCTAATTTCATGGAGGGAGAGTTTAAAACCATTTAGGAAAAATCACCTTCTATACACCCGACTGGGTTCGATCCCTTATTTCACCTTCATCGGCAGTTTGCAAGAGCCTTAGACTAGGCGGCCACTAAAGCGGGTTCTTATCTTGTTAATCATGGTAATAATTAATGTTCATACTCATTTATAAAACATAGGTAGAGTCACATTAAGAGAGTATTGATGGATCTGCAATAACGATCCCATGTCAATCCTAAACCCCTGTTTTATATATATATAAATATTATTTACAAATGGTCATATATATATGACTATTAGTAAATAAAAAATTTCCAAACAGCCCCTGTGTTGAAGCAATAATTCCAACAATTATTGCTTGACTGACAAACACAATAATAAAAGACATTTGGGAAGACCTAGACGGGAGGGTGACATTAGAATGGACCTAAAAAGTATATGGTGTCATGAGATGAACTGGCTAGAACTAAATTAAGATAGGTACAGGGTGTAAAGAGATGGACTTGCTAGAACGGGATCAAGTTAGAAATAGGATATAATTAGGGGAACTGGATATAGCTAGCTCGGGAATAGAGATAGGGTGTTATGAGGTGGACTGGATAGAACTATTCTAAAATAGGGATAGATGCCGTTGATGAAGCCCCAAGCTCTAGAAAAGTGATTCCCCTCCCAGCTCATGCACTCTATAAACCAGTTCATTAAACGTTTTCATGACCATTAATATTAAACCCCGAAACTGTATAAAAGAACAAAATATGAACGTATCCAGAACTTTGTTTTTGGTGGAGGTCATGATTTTAATTATGAGGGAGGGTTAAATATTTCATATAATCTTCTATATTCCAATATGTGCATGTTTTTTTCTAAACTCAAATATTATTCAGAACAACAAAAAGTTTTAAATCATCAGTATATTTATTTAACGCTATAGAAGCAAAAATAAGATTTGAAAGTCTTAAAAATTAGTAGTAAAAATAATGAATAACCGAAACAATAAGCAAGACGTTTTTATAGTACCAATGATGGAGGAATTTTCCTAATAATGCTCGTTATATCAATAATGAATATAATTTAATTTAAACTTTGTAAATAGTCTACTATTATTGATCTATTATTTTATTTGTAATTTTAATGGGAGGTTTGTAGGGCTGAACCCCCTCTCTATCTCTCCCTCCCTTAGATACATCTATGGAACAAGGTGTCACTGAACGACGATATATTTCATATAACTGGTTCTTTGTTGTGAATCTGACGCAGCAAAGCGAAGATAGAGTATGAATTTTTCATTATCTGGAAAATAAAACATTCAAGACAAAAATTATATCAGGCGTTTATAATTGAGTGAAATATAAAATAGTTCGACGAATTGGGTATATTTTTACTTTTTACTAAAATCATGAATTAACACATATTCAAGCCCCTGATATCAGAGTAATGGACCGTATAAATTATAATGTATAAGCTACACCATTTTGAATAATGAAAGGTAAGCTTAATATCTCACAGAATAAAGGAAAGGTGCGTTTTATAGTTGATATTTGATACAGTCCTATTATATTTATGGCTTACCAAAGTAAACGTTGATAGAGACATGTTATACATCTTCCCAGCTGTCAGTACAACCGGCCGCTGCGCACGAAGAATAATCATCTGAACGGCCCGTTGGAAGACCTTGTCACTGCTGTACCACTGGCACTCGTAGGCCGTGGTCTGAACGCTTCCAGACTGAAACAATACACAAACATTATAATTTTGATGAAATTTCAACGTTACGGAGGACATTCTCGATAGATGCAGTGCAAATATTATTCTTTCTGAAGAGATCATCAAAGGACTAACTAATGTAAGAATATTAACAATATATTAACTACTATAATATTAACTCAAAAACACTACATACAAATTCGTAGCTAAGGGCAAACTTGTTGCTGGTTATGTTGATAATGTTGGCTGCACTTATACTGTCTAGTAATAGTAAGCATTTTGTTAATAAATTTTGATAATTTTCCCCTTACCTGAAATATAATCTCGTTACCATGCCAACAGTAGAGTAGTAGTTCAACAATGGAAATGGCGAGGAAACTTGCAAATTTCAGGAATTCTATTATCTCTGTTGGGTTCTGTAACATTAATAAACTCATAAGCTAGTCATACTTATTGTAAATAAAGTTCAGGGTGCTTCACTCGATCTTAGCCTCTGATTTTATTTTATAACTTTCAAACTAATGGACGTAATTAGTATGTGAGAAGCATTTAGGGGCCTAAAGCGAGTGAAACAACCTGTATTTTAAAAGATATGCCTTATTTACTACTTGTTCAACAAAAAATATCAAAAATGTTAGATCGTTGATAGAGTGATGTTTTTTAGAATTAATTTAAAAAACATGTGTAAGACATTAGATCTGTAGAATATATCAACGTTTATCAGTGACTAATATAACTTTGTGAATGTCAGAGAGATTCGAATTAGATAGATTTTAAAAGTTAGGGCTTTACTGGAATCTAAACTACTCTTCAAACGAAGACATAAAATACTTTAGATGTTCTAGTTGTATTATAAATTTTCTGATAAGTTTAAAATCAAAGTATGATAGTGTATAGACTAAAAACACAGGTATATAAATCTTCGTTTGTGAATTTTTCCGGAATTTTAAAATTGCTAAGAAAAAGAAAATACATTCATCTAACGTTTCCACCAAAAGTGTTTATATTTATTGCTATCAAATAATTACAGGTTCAATTTTATTTGTATTATTCTATGAGATTTTCAAAATTTTCCCCGTCAGTTATATTGCTACAGTCAAATGTTAGTAGGAAAGGCCTAATACAACGGATTTGAAAGCAGCTAGAAATATTTCACATATTTACACATCAGGTAATGTGATCTGCGACTTTTGATAGATATTATCAATAACTATAAGATATTAAAATTTTATCAAATAATACGTTTGTATTTTATAAAAGTGAACTTCCTATTAAAATTGAACTTTATCTAATCCTATTAGGCTAAGGCCATACAAACTATTTTTCCTGATGTGTTAGTGTTGGTTTTGACGCAATTAATGAAACCCAAGAGTTTTAATGATCGGATAGATATCGATAAATATCGCATGAGAGAAGTACGTCAGATTCGACTTCAAGGTGATGTCCCGTTGTAAGGCACCATTTTATAGGCGATATATCCCACCTCTATACCTGTCACACGTGCGACCAAAACCAAGGGGGTTGCCTCCACGTTCCTCCAATCGTCGTTCAAGTGTAACCCAAAGTCACGTTTACGTGAGCTGTGATAAGTGTTATATTTTTATTGCGGGTTATTCACTACTCAAAATAAGGAGATTAATCATCAATTTTATTGCTAGTGAAGGAATTATTATTATGCGCGTCGAAACTATCCTGTCGACGGACTACAACCAATAACTTTGCAGCGACACCTTCACCACACAACTTAGAATGGCACATAATTTATCCTTGTATAATTAATAGGAATGATGTTTGCTCGATTCTAATGTGGACAACACTGAATAGATGTTAGGGGCGACCAGCAACTAAATTGCCGCTTTGTTTAACCACCTTCTTAGGAGTTATGCAGTTGCGATTACGCTTCATTTATCGGTCCGTCAAGGAAGCCTCTTGTCCGGCTTTTGTATTCACGACCTTTGTAGCTGAGGTCCGAGAGGGAAAACTCGTTCGTTGCGCCTTAGCCTTAAGGTGGAATAGAAAGGGACGCGAGAAAAAATTAGTATTTTTTATTTTCATGGCAAAAATATTATCGGTAAAATAAAACGAATATTTTCCCAATATAAACATAGAGCTTAATTGTCTACACACGGTAATTTCAACAGCTCTTGAGATTTCTCATCAGAGTATTAGACATTCATGAGATACCTTTTAAATGAAATAAAATGTTATCAAATTATAAGACATTCTTAGCAGATATTCAAGGACTATGAGTTAGTAAGATATAGTGATGACAGAAAATACAATATACATAATAACAAGAGTGTATCTTTCAAAATTAGTTTAATTTTAGATAATATTGTCTTAGTTCACTTACCACAATAATTTGAAAACCAATCAGGCATGTTAGCATAAGCATAATACCAAATTCAACAAACATTACTGAACTGAATATTGAGTTTAAATCCTTTGCATACCTGAAACAACAATGAGATAAAAATAAAAACATTTTTACCAAGTCACTTCTATCACGCTATTATTACTAATGTTTTATTTTTCATGATAGTAGATGCATGAGTAATATCTACATTGTGTGTCTGTGTACGGAACTAAACATTTATTTATTGGAAGAAAATTACTTAGGGGGCGTTAAAATAATACGTAAACAATTTTTTTGCCATTTTGGATCCCCTTCCTCCTCCCCGATTTGTAAGGGGGGGAAAATCAAACGTCCAACCCAAATTCTCCCTCCATCTCTTGCTTACTTTTTATTTGTTGACATATTTTGTAATTTTTTCATAGGAATAACAATTACTTTTATCCCATTTATAAACGTCTTCTAATTACTTACGCATAGGTGTGAATAATGGTGTGAAATAATTCATAATAAACGCTGTTGAAAATGAATTAAAATGGATCTTACTAAAGAGGAATCAAGAAAAAGCCATACAATTATATTTAAATACTAACCCTAATTTAATTGAAATCATAGAAAATTATTATTAATAAACACATTAATTACTATAGTTATAAAAACTCTAGACTAATTTTAATCTGATATGGAAGATACTTGAACACACGTCTCGACCCTTTTAACTATCATGGTTCAAATTGGGGTGATTTGGGCACTCTTCTATTCTTGCTCTTCTCTTTATGTCTTATATAGGCATTTTTCTGATGCCTTAGCCCCCTCCCGTAGCCCTTGTCATTAAAAACAAGCAAAGCTCACCCCTCCCCCCCTCACCCCTAAGGTGCTTACGTAATACTTGAACGCCCTCTTGTGTAAATTTTAAAAATAAGATAACGAGATTTAAATAATTAAATTTAAGGAAGTGTGCAAAAATTCACTAGGATGTGAAGCCACAACAGTAAAAATAGAACACCCAATACACCCTGCCGGAGTCCGAAAGTTGGTGTAAGACCAGCTCTAGTATTAAACATTTTGATTTTCAACTGAGTTTTGCTACCCATTTTGACTAATCACCTTCTATAGTCTATACTAATAGAACAAGGCTCAGGAATATGTATAATCGAGAATAAATTCACACTCATATTCTAGGAGGGAGATTAGAAATTTTATTTTCAAAAACCACCTTGACCAAACTAAGCAGCATGGTTACGACCAATTAGCCGAGAATCTGTGCACCAATTTCAAAACAGCATCACTTCTTATGTTAGATCTAAACGAGTATAGCTTCGTAGTAAATGGATTTTAAGTTTTTGTTAGTTAAAATGGACAGCCATTACTAGCGAGAAATAGCTACTTAAAAACAGTTTGATTATGAATAAAAGAAAGAGAGGACTATATAATCTAGGCCTATTTAATATTACATACGTACTTCGTGTTTTCTTATGATTATTTTTGTAAATATATGTTTAGCTTAATATGTTGAGTAAATATTAGTATTAGTCAAAGTAAGCACCAATCTAACTAATAATAAAGTTAAATAGCTCATTTTACATCGATGTGCAGTACATTCATTTAGTAGTATTACATAAATTAACTTTCCATCTATTAGATCTACCCCAACCCAACCACCATTTTTGTTTAAGAATAACACCTCAAAATCGTTTTCGCACTCCACTTTGGTCAGAAATACTTGGTCAATAACACTTGATACCAAGACGTAACCAAGCTAATGGCGAAGACTCACCCATTTTTTTATTGTTGTCCAATGTTGTTGATGAGCGTATGTGTAGTAAGAACCGTATTATATTAACATAGTTAAGTCCTAAATGGGTTTTTGGGTCAGCCAAATTTAATAAATTCATTTTGGAAAATAATCATTTTCTGAAAACTGGGCTAACCTACTGCAAAATCTCTTTTTTATTTAAAACAGTATTTTATTCAAACACAAGTGTGCATAATCCAAAACAAAATCTTTAGCTCGACTTAAATTACAAAGTACACACACTATCAGTCGTATTTTTTTTATTATCAAATAGGAATTTTAAAAACATGCACAGCTAGTTTTAAATAGTCTTATTATATATTATGAAAATTAAAGTTTATTAAAATAACTTATCTCCTAGTTCTAACCCTGTTGTTTTGCTAAATAATATTGACTATAAGAAAATGTATTCTAATTACAAAAAGATATGGTCACTTACGTTAAAATGGCGTTGTGAAACTTAATGCATTTAATAAGATGAATGTAATTTATGGGGATTTTCTCGTTAGATAACAATTTTGAATCCTCACGTTTCATGTAAGAAGACTCCATTGCACTACAAAATTTTTTACCGTTCTCTATTAATTCTGAAACATCACCATTAAGGAGCTCCAATTTCTTTTCCCCAACAGATGAACTTTCAATTCCAACTTTGTTTGTGATATCTCTTTCCAGATTAGTTTTAATTACGATATTGTAAGCCATACTGTTATTCAAGTATTTCATGTTTTCTGTTTTTAAAAGTTTCAACAGGCCACAAAGTAGTTCAAATCTACCACAGGCGTGAATAACTATTGAAATATACATCACAGTAAATGAGGAAAGTGAAAATGAAAATATGAGTATTGTAACAAATTGAAACGTATAGGCTAATTCATAGAAAGGGCTTTTGGAGACATCGAAAGGATACCATGCTTTCACTGGCAACGATCGTGGGGAATCAGCTTCTTTAAATAGAAAAGGTTGTGCGAGCCAGAAGGGAAGACTGCTAAGTATTGAAATGATGAACATTTTAGTGATTGTTCTACTCCTATTATAAATCTTCTTGAGGATGCTACTGCAAAATATATTGCATTCCTCCATCAACTCTTCATCCAACCGCTTCACCAGAAGAAGGACATCTGAATGGTTGTATAAGATGTGACATGTTTTATAAATAAGGTTCGTCGTGGAAAGGATAATGGTGGCTGTCTCGGTTATGGCATGAAGATCTCCCCAAGAATGGTAAATTTGGATCAACTGCGTCATCCAGAAAGTGATGAACAAACATAAGTTAACAGTCGTGAAGAGGCAGTAAGGCCAACTTTTGCCAAGAATCGGCCACCATCCGCAAATCCGGAGCAATTTCACATTCAGGCTAAGAGGGTTTGTAATACTTACACCCCCAAGATTTAAACTAAAAAACATTTCTGTTTAAGTGACACGAAATAAAGTAATTTACTGCTGCAATAAATCAAACTATCTCCTTTGACAAAAATATATTAGCTATCTGATCTTTACTGTACTTTGTACACTGCACTTATGGAATGAAACATTATTGACTTGCATGTTTTAAATTATCCTCAAATTAGATTATCAATTTCGTATTAAATCATTTGAAATATGTATGCTCCTTTGTAACTCCTTACTAGAAATGATTAACGATTATTTAACTGGGTGTATTATTCCACACAACCTTAGAAATAAGTATTAATATATGAGTTCTTGGAAAATACTTAACTGTGCACTTATGTTCCACTTGAAGTATATTATTTAGAAATTTAGTCTAGTAAATAAGACCCCAGTCAATTAACTTTAATTACATAGTACCTGATACAAGATTGATAATGTCAAATTGCCATAATCTATGATAAATAATTTCAACAAATGTACTAAACAAATCTTATTTTAACTGTAGATATTTGATGTATTATTACAATATGCATAATGGTGTGTTATCAATAGATGAATAAGCCACAATATTTATAAAATCACACAAATTCACTCATTTTGTTTCAGGGATACGTGCCTTGCTACAAATTCAAGCTCTACTTACATGAATAATTTAGAGCCAGGAGACTGAACATGAATTTTAAGAAAATGTATATAAATTATCCCGTTGAGAATAATGTAAATCTACGGGTTTCGGCAATTTGTTAACCACTGAGTCAAAGCTGAACACGCCAGTCCAGCTCGATGGCACTGAGATAGCCCTGTTTTTCATAATTATTTACTAAATAGTAAATTGTAGTCGTTTAACGCAAGTATATTTATTTGTACCTATATCTACGCGAAAAGTATGATACTTGCCTCGGTGGCCACGTGATCTAACGCATTTACTTTCGTGTTGGATTAGACTGCTGAAGGCGGGGAGACCTAGTCTTGATCCTGGTCGGGTGCATTCAGGGTACATTACCTAAATGGTTTACCACCCTCCCTCCACAAAAATGTTGGTGCACTTCCTCTAAATTAAGCCTCCCTAACCCCTAGTCTATTAGTGTAATTAGTATATAGGCTTTTAACACATGTAAACTTGTTACAAGTAAACAATTAGAGGTTGTTTCACTAATCACCCTGGCCCCAGTTGACTCACGTCAGCAAGACCGCGACTCCACAACACATCGTGGCACTGTCTAATACTTGACTTAATCCAGGCCCGTGGTTCATTCCCTGTCGTGAGTACCAAGCCACGCCCAAAGAAAAAAGAAGAACGATATGCGCGAGAGCATATTATTATAATTATTATTACCACGTCTTACTACCCGTTCGGATTATACGCACTTACGCTAATGTGAAAAGGTAGGGTGATTCTGAGATGAAATAGAGGACCTACAACCTAACGTGGGATCTGAATCACGGTGGAGGCCTGGCACTCCACATATTCACAAGTTGTGATTAATACACGTCTTGTCAGAGGTGAAGGAAGGGTTTGTCAATCAGATAAATCTTTGCCGGGACCGAGGATTAAGACCGCGACTCCACAACACATTGTGGCACTGCCTAATACTTGACTGAATCAAGGTCCGTGGTTCATTCCCCGTCGTGAGTACCAAGCCGCACCCAAAGAAAAAAGAAGAATGATATGCGCGAGAGCAATTGCTCTATCGGTTGTGCTCGGAAAACCATAGAATTGTTCTTTCTACGCGCGCCTGGAGAAGCGTGATATGTCCCAGTATGTTATATGCGCATGCTATCCCCTACCCCTCTTTCCCTTCTATTGTTATCGCGCCTTGATAACACGTGGTAGATTCATAGTATACAATTATAATGGTAGGATTCTGCGATGTGGTCACATATTATATTCTGGCTTTAAAGTGAGCGACGTTATCGTAAGCTGATTAATGTTAGAGTATTATAAATTCCCTTCAGACTTAAACTATTTTTAACTTATTCAAATTATCGTTTCTGGAACTATAAAATTTAAACTTATTGATTAATTAACATGAAATTCACATCTGATGGACTTAGTATATTTGGCCTCCTAAAGCCATGAAAATATTTTAAATCTTGGCGCGGTTAGTTCAAACCGTATGTCCTATATTTGTATTATGATCATTTTGGGGGACATTTGGTCTCTGTGATTTTACTTGAAACTTCAGCTTATCCGCCAAAGGAAGTTTTTTTGCCCTTCGAGTACCAGCCATTTGGGACGGTTATTAACTGATAGCTTCGTTCGTCGTCTCTACTTATTTTTATATTTTGTAGGATTAAAATCATCTTGTTATTTATTGGTAGAATATTTAATATTATTGGTAATGTTTAAAGTTGATTGTTTGTTATTTAAAATTGGGAATGCAAGTCGGCAAGATTGTATTGTAGTCATCGCTTTAATAATTAAATGTTTGAGCAATTCTTATGGCAGTGTCGTTATCAAAATTAAATGTTGATGTTTTGTCGGATGATTTCAAATATAGTCCTGTTCGGCTGGGAGGACGATAATTTAATAGAGCCATATTATTATTAATATGACTATTATTACCGCGTCTTACTACCCGTTCGGATTATACGCACTTACGCTAATGTGAAAAGGTAGGGTGATTGTGATATAAAATGGAGGACCTACAGTTTAACGTGGGATCTGAATCACGGTGGAGGCCTGGCATTCCCCACATTCACAAGTTGTGATTAATACACGTCTTGTCAAAGGTGAAGGAAGGGTTTGGCAATCAGATAAATCTTTGCCGGGACCGAGGATTGAACCCCGGAAGCCCAGCAGAGAAGTTTTACACATTACCTCTAGACCGCCAGGTCACCCAGCCCTATTGTTATTGTTTAAACTAATTGAGAGCTGCCAAAAAGTGCAATTAGGTAATTATTTTGTATTTATAAGATTGTATCCCTGATTAGTTATTTATACCTAGGATCTTTGATTCACCTGTCAATTACAATTATGAAAGGGCTAAGGATATCAAACAGATATTATTATGAAGGCCAATTTAAAATATATTATAGCATGTGTTTTAAACCGCCATTTGTGGGTGAAAGTAGGTGTCTTGCAAGTATCAAATGTTGATTACCTGTAGATATGACTGGTGCGAGACAGTCCAGCCAACTTGTCACATTGGAACTTACCTTTATTACTTCTCTCATATTGTTTTTTTACTTAAAGTACTTTCTATGGTTCATAAAACCTGTGTGTGACGATTTAAGCTTGTTCATTTCAAACCGTTTTTCAGCGCTTAGCGCCATGATCTGTCTCACTCATCTCACCAAGCTGTATATGTCTGTTACTTGAATAAAATAATTCTCTTGTTACCATCCCCGACTGTTATTTCTGAGTGAAGATGAAGGGGAGGGAGGTTACACTCTTATGGGTAGTAAGACGTAGTGCTAAAAAGAGTAGTGTGATACGAATCAGGATTTTGGTAGGAAGAATGTAAGTTTTTAAAAATTTAAAACATTTTTTATCGGCCAACCTTGATAACTTTACAATAATATTTCAGATATGTTATAGGTATTGTTACTAACTATCAAGAATGATAGCCACAAATCTCAAGACTTTACTTTTGAAAATATAAAAATAAATCAATATAATTGTCTGACTTTCTATAAAAATTGGACTGTAGTCATATTTTAACTACTTTCTCAAAATGTAAATATTGTGTATATCCCAAAAGGAATTTGAACCAAACTCTTAAGAAGTTATTGGTACTAACCATATAGCATTTTAATCTTTTAAGCCAAACCACAACTACTAAACCAATTATTTCCCATTTAAATTTAATATTTTTGTTACTGATATTGGTTTTTAAATAGAACATTTAAAAAAGTTGGGGTCGAGGCAAAAACGTGATAACGCTCTTAGATTAAGGTGGGGTGTATTCGATAACTAAACAGTTATTCAATTCTAAAATATAGCTAAGAAATATAAATCAAATATTCCTAGATATTAGCTAACCTCAAAAGTTTTGGATAGCTATGAAACAATTTCTATTTCAAAAGGTAAGCTAACAGAAATCATTGATAACACATTTTTCCATAAAATGAGAGTTATTAATCGATTTGGCTTTGACTCTATTAGCAATAAAAATGTATTAAGCGAACATCAAACTAAATTTTATTTAATCGTTTATCAAACAAACCAGTATAAAATTATTTTATATTTTTTACCCCCTCTATTTAAAATACGTGGATGTTAGTAGTAATAAGTCGGAAAATGGCAGATTACAATATAATAAGAGAACTTTGTTTCAATTAGGCTAATTTGCTTTCTGGTCTAATTTTTTATAGAATATTATTGGTGATCAGTGATGTAAAATGTATAATATAAGTATAATTATTTTGCTGAAATTTAGATACCGAACCGAAGGTATAAAGTTATTTCCAAAACTTATATAGGGCGGGACCGTAACAATTAGATGATTAGTAACTTGAAAATTAACCCTTTAATTGAAAAGTAAATATTCACTATATGGATGAAAGCAAACTAAACTATACACATTTTTCACTTTTTAGATGGTAGTGTCACTCAGGTAAGCACCACCGGACGTCAGGCAAAAATCAACACGTCCATCTCTTTTCTCAGAATGAATTGTATAATTGTTTCCGACCCACCTTGTGTAATAGAAACCCAACTTCAATTTAAAGTAATCCAGTCAATGGATCCAAGCCAACACGTTACAAAATAACAATGCACCAGTACTGTTATTTTCCCTTTTTGAGGATTGGGAGCTCAAATCAACTCTTGAGTGGTGCATAGGGAGTGATGGTAACCTCTAATAGAATTTAGGTTAAAAATAGAAAAAATAAAAGTATCTTTATTTAAAACTTCTCCAGTTACTCTTAGTGCGCAATCCGTATATTCTAAGAGGAAATTCAATAAATTTAGAATTGACTCTGGAATGCTATTTTCAACTCATAATATTTCATTACAGCTAAATATTACATTTTCTGCGAGATTAAATAAATATTGGTCAATAATAAAACATGAATTATAAATATAATATTTTTTAAATGGTTGCCAGTCTTTATAGATAGTAATGCTTATTTAAGAGTTCTAGCATAGATTATAATACATGCCAATCCATGTGTCGGGAACAGCAAAAACTGTAGACATGTTGATTAACCGTTGAGTTGAGTTTGGTTTTAAAGGTCTTTTGAATGAAAATTCAAATTTTCCTATTGAACATATCGACATTTATTGATAATATCTGTGATAACATGCTTATATATCTAAACATACTTATTATGAGTTAATAAGCTAACACACTCTTTTATATTCTATTCTGTACATTATTTTTAAATGTCAGTGAGTTTTTAAATATTTTATACTGTCGCTCTTTCTATATTATTTAATTAATGGATATTTTTGTGCACTGAATCATAAAAATATATTGTCTTATTAAGATAGATATATAAATAGGAGCAAATATTTATAATAATATATTAAAATGTATAAATAATACAGTACATACATGAACTATATAATAACAAATAAAATCCTTGCATTGTCATAAGACTATTTCCTCTATACATAATATTAGCTATACTAGAATTTCATATTATACAAATACTACCAAAGAGAAAGTTTTCAATCTGGTTTAATATCACAGTCCAAACAAATATTTCAACCATTCATAGTAACGTTGAAAATAGTTAGACATGGAGCTTTGAAAATTTAACTATAAATTAAATTATATGATATAATGTTGTCAGTCCTAATTGTATAAGTTCTAACAGAGTAGTTAATTTCTTTGTTTCACTTAATGGACTAACTGGTTTGACACAAAATTTTGTATTGCACTATAATCAGGTTAACTCAAACCATGCATATGCAGACCTTTTAAGGGTCTAAAAAAATGCAATAATAGTATATGGCTAAAAAATTATATCGTTAAAGTGTATTTGAAAATTATATTAATACCTGCTACATAGAATCACATGTATAATTTTTTATTTGGCAAAGTAGAGAGTAAATTAAATGTTTATAAATTATGTTAAAACTGTTACACAATTATAAATTATATTAATAAGTTCTACATATTGTTAGTTGTGTTTAACCACAAATGAAACGAGTATACATTTATTAACAATTTACCTCTTCAAAATCTCGATGTGACCAAAATGTAAGTTTTACAACAATTTCCGTAACATAATAAAGACTACGTTGTAGGAATTAAAGGAAAACAAAACAACGCTGCATTTAGGATATTTTTTACACATTTTGTTCTTTGTTGTGAATCTGACGCAGCAAAGCGAAGATAGAGTATGAGTTTTTCATTATCTGGAAAATAAAACATTCAAGACAAAAATTATATCAAGCGTTTATAATTGAGCGAAATATAAAATAATTCAACGAATGGGGTATATTTTTACTTTTTACTAATGTCATGAATTAACACACATTTAAGCCCCTGGTATCCGAGTAATGGACCGTATAAATTATAATTTATAAGCTACACCATTTTGAATAATGAAAGGTAAGCTTAATATCTTACAGAATAAAAGAAAGGTGCGCTTTATAGTTGATATTTGATATATTCCTATTATCTCTATGGCTTACCAAAGTAAACGTTGATAGAGACATGTTATACATCTTCCCAGCTGTCAGTACAACCGAGCCGCTGCGCACGAAGAATAATCATCTGAACGGCCCGTTGGAAGACCTTGTCACTGCTGTACCACTGGCACTCGTAGGCCGTGGTCTGAACGCTTCCAGACTGAAACAATACACAAACATTATAATTTTGATGAAATTTCAACGTTACGGAGGACATTCTCGATAGATGCAGTGCAAATATTATTCTTTCTGAAGAGATCATCAAAGGACTAACTAATGTAAGAATATTAACAATATATTAACTACTAAATATTAACTACTATAATATTAACTCAAAAACACTACATACAAATACGTGGCTAAGGGCAAACTTGTTGCTGGTTATGTTGATAATGTTGGCTGCACTTATACTGTCTATTAATAGTAAGCATTTTGTTAATAAATTTTGATAGTTTTCCCCTCACCTGAAATATAATCTCGTTACCATGCCAACAGTAGAGTAGTAGTTCAACAATGGAAATGGCGAGGAAACTTGCAAATTTCAGGAATTCTATTATCTCTGTTGGGTTCTGTAACATTAATAAACTCATAAGCTAGTCATACTTATTGTAAATAAAGTTCAGGGTGCTTCACTCGATCTTAGCCTCTGATTTTATTTTATAACTTTCAAACTAATGGACGTAATTAGTATGTGAGAAGCATTTAGGGGCCTAAAGCGAGTGAAACAACCTGTATTTTAAAAGATATGCCTTATTTACTACTTGTTCAACAAAAAATATCAAAAATGTTAGATCGTTGATAGAGTGATGTTTTTTAGAATTAATTTAAAAAACATGTGTAAGACATTAGATCTGTAGAATATATCAACGTTTATCAGTGACTAATATAACTTTGTGAATGTCAGAGAGATTCGAATTAGATAGATTTTAAAAGTTAGGGCTTTACTGGAATCTAAACTACTCTTCAAACGAAGACATAAAATACTTTAGATGTTCTAGTTGTATTATAAATTTTCTGATAAGTTTAAAATCAAAGTATGATAGTGTATAGACTAAAAACACAGGTATATAAATCTTCGTTTGTGAATTTTTCCGGAATTTTAAAATTGCTAAGAAAAAGAAAATACATTCATCTAACGTTTCCACCAAAAGTGTTTATATTTATTGCTATCAAATAATTACAGGTTCAATTTTATTTGTATTATTCTATGAGATTTTCAAAATTTTCCCCGTCAGTTATATTGCTACAGTCAAATGTTAGTAGGAAAGGCCTAATACAACGGATTTGAAAGCAGCTAGAAATATTTCACATATTTACACATCAGGTAATGTGATCTGCGACTTTTGATAGATATTATCAATAACTATAAGATATTAAAATTTTATCAAATAATACGTTTGTATTTTATAAAAGTGAACTTCCTATTAAAATTGAACTTTATCTAATCCTATTAGGCTAAGGCCATACAAACTATTTTTCCTGATGTGTTAGTGTTGGTTTTGACGCAATTAATGAAAACCAAGAGTTTTAATGATCGGATAGATATCGATAAATATCGCATGAGAGAAGTACGTCAGATTCGACTTCAAGGTAATGTCCCGTTGTAAGGCACCATTTTATAGGCGATATATCCCACCTCTATACCTGTCACACGTGCGACCAAAACCAAGGGGGTTGCCTCCACGTTCCTCCAATCGTCGTTCAAGTGTAACCCAAAGTCACGTTTACGTGAGCTGTGATAAGTGTTATATTTTTATTGCGGGTTATTCACTACTCAAAATAAGGAGATTAATCATCAATTTTATTGCTAGTGAAGGAATTATTATTATGCGCGTCGAAACTATCAGAAAGACCTTGTCACTGCTGTACCACTGGCACTCGTAGGCCGTGGTCTGAACGCTTCCAGACTGAAACAATACACAAACCCTATCATTTGAGTTAACTGAAACTTTTTTAAATAAATTTTCACCTAGTGTGTTTAAATACTTTACATACTAAAGAGCTTATTATATGGTTGAATAATATAATTCCAGTTACAACAAAACATGTTCATTAAGTATTTTAAAGTGTAAGCTTACAAAGCAAAATAATATTACAAATATATTCAAACAAACACACGGAACAAAAGAAAGTGTATAAAAGGATGTCAACTGTGTATTTTATAAGAACTATTTTTTTATATATAATTTTACGTAAAATAATAACTAAAACACTTTTCTTTTAAATAAAAATAGGTGAAACTTCGTGATAAGATCAATATTCTAGACGTTAGTATGTAAATACAAGTCCACGTTGAGTTGTTAATCATTCGTAGATTCAAAAACAGAATGGAAATTGAATAGGTGCATGCGCATACCGGTCAGGCCCATGGTAACACAGCTTAGAATAACTTTACAGCTCCAGCGTACCGTCTCGATTATATCTTTTACCAAACCATTATTTACTTTTTTTAAAAGTAAAATTGACTCCTAATATTTGTTTGAAAGAGTTTAATTTTTAAGACCATAAAAAACTAGGAAATACAAACAAAACAACTAATTTTCTTCTAAGCGGGAATTACGTTTCTTGAGAAATATGTAATCCTTGTAATATCTTATAAAATCAAAAACTGGGATGATATTGTTCAAAATCAATTTATAAACAATATTATATCGTGCCAAAGTGTATTTTGAAACAAAATTAAATGTGCAGAGAAAGACTGCTGAAGCGCATCCATAAAGCACGTTAACGTGCATGTTAGATTATTTTAATCTGTGCTGTATTATAAATAAGTGATTTTAAATAGTGTCTAGCATTGTTCACTATGATGAAACTTGGACAATGTATATTTCTTACTTTTTGCACACACGCATGCAAACAACTCAATATACACTTACTATCGAAAGACGCCTGTGGTACCTCACCTGAAATATAATCTCATTGCCATACCAACAGTATAGAAGTACTTCAACAATGGAGACTGAAAGAAAACTTGCAAATTTGAGTATTTCTACGATGTCTGTAGGGTTCTGAAACAACATTGGTCCTAAATAATATGATTTTGTTTGTTTGTTTTTGTCACTGCCTCTTCGTTAGTGAATGTATGTCCGCAGACATCACCTTTTGGTGCTAGATGGTGCAGTTGGTTGGCGTGTCATATGGCTCTTTTTTTAACGTCGTCATTCGTAACGCGGACTGCTTACGTGTTTCATGGAGCATTTCACGGATTCTGAGATGGCCGACAATCATCTAGCGTATGTGACTGGGGAATCTTTGAAAATATACCGCAGTCTATTTGTCGACGCTGTTAGGAATAAAACTTTCTGCCTATCATTTACGTACCATCTGTGCGCCTTTATGTGCTTTCTAGCATTTAAGGGGAACGTCTGCGGACTTTCCTTCATTAACGTAAAATATTTGTTTTAGGGTTCCTTACTTTCGATTAAATTTTGTACACGGAGTTTCGAATCACACTCCATAATGACCTAAAATGAACTCTAGTGTTATTTTCTGATATAAATCCCTTCATAATTATAACTTTGTATAAAATTACTTTTGTTTCCATTAACCCTTCAAATAAACAGGTAGACAAATAAAGGAATATTTATTGAGCTGGATTCGTGTTTACAATATTATTTTCGACTCTTTGGCTGACATTTAAGAAACTATCTTATGGTGTTAAAACATTCAAAACCTTTCTGTGGGCGAGGATGGGTGCACGGGTCTCTCCTCCTTAATTTGCAATGCCCGGCACAGATTTATCTTATTGCTAAACCCTTCCTTCACCTCTGACAAGACATCTTGTGAATGTGGGGAATGCCAGGCCTCCACCGTGGTTCGGATCCCACGTTAAACTGTAGGTCCTTCATTTCATTTCACAATCACCCTACCATTACACATTAGCGTAAGTGCGTACAACCCGAACGGGTAGTAAGACGCGGTGATAATAATAATAATAATAATAATAATAATAATAATAATAATAATAACTTGCTATGAATAGTTATTTATTCATTATCAATGTCCTATATATTATTGGAGTCTTATAAAATTCGTAGCCTTAAAGACCCCGTGTTTTTAACAAATATAAAGTTCTTTACGAGGTTCTTTTTAATGCCTTGACATTTCGGGATAGGGACTTCCTCATGTGCCCCTGCAGGTTGGACCACTCTTCTGGGACAGCCGAAATGTTATAATTAGCTCTATCGATCCATACCT
>CABFOW010002320.1:81263-106446 GCA_902141385.1 Timema californicum
CCCCACCCTCACCCCCGAACCCTAAAAAGTGTTGTTTTTTTGACAACTCCATCTGTCTGTGTGTCTTTCTAATTCTAAAATTACGAGCAGTTTGATAAAGGATCAAAAGATAAAAATTATATTTTCTCAAAATCGGCTATAACGATTTTGATTAAAATTCTTATCTAGGCGTTGATTAAGATTATAAACAAAATCGTAATCTTCATTTTCCCATTAAAATTATTTTTAGGGTTCTTTACAGAAGCAAAATTGTATACATCTCCACAACTATTTGAGATACTATATAACTTATCTGTTCGGATCAGCTGCCTGTCATGAGAACTTGGCGGAGTGAGCTGTGGTTAAACTGCTATACGCGGGATGTCGTAGTCTATACAGAAGACAATATCTGAGGGGTTTTATTGTGTTAAACTGGCAAGACTGATTCTTTTGTTTATTTTGTTCTGTTACCTAGGAAATGAATGTTATTATTATTATTATTGAGACTTGTATTTTTGTGTATGACTTAAAAAATATAATGTAATAAACCAACAATATGTAATTATTTGTTTAATAATTATTGGTCCTCCGAAACAAACAAAACGTATCATTGTAAAATTTTAGTACTATTGAAAATAAAAACTTTTGTATTGAAATATATTTTTATAAAACCAATAGTTTCGGAGATATTGGCAAATATATTAATACAATTTTGTGAGCTTTAGCTGTGAAGAGATTTTGCTTAAGTTGAAACACAATAATTATCTAATGCCATAGAGTAAGAAAATAAGAAAATCTTTCAAGAATTTGATGTGTTTCTTTTTAACTGTTAGGGAACATTTTTGTACAGCACACGGGCATATCTAGGATTTTCGTGAGGAGGGGAGGCGCGTGGGTGCTCCCATCGGGATCAGGTCAGAAATGGATGAGGAAGAACCTAAAAAAAATTTGACATAAAAATATTTACAAATTTGAGAGTAGATCATTAAGTAATTTTTCAGTGTATCACTAAACTTAAGAATAATCCTCTAATAAAGGCTATAACTCTAAATTGGCGATAAGTATTGAGATGTATTAAAATCAAATGATAATAACATCAAAAATATGTATTATTAGGAGAGAAATAAATTTAAACAATATAACAATTATTATATAAATACTTTTTAGTTATTGAATCAATTAGACAAAATAGTTGGAATTATTCATATTTCGAACAATCGCATTTAACTCCACTCTATAGTGTAACTACTTATGTCTCATTCTAAATAGAAATTGTACCTCTAAGACATACTAACACGTTATGTGGGTAGCATTATCCAAAGAGTTTTTTTAAAAGCACGTTATTTAAAAGTAAATTATTTTAAAGATCTTTATTTACAATTAATCATTGAAATAGTAATCAAAAATGATAAAATTAATTTAAACCTAAACATTGTTTGTGCAACAAGGTGAGAAACATGCCTCTTAAATTTGGGTAATTTCATTAATGGCCATTTTAACCATTTTAATTCTTCATGTGATTGTCTTAAGTATCTATAATAATTACCATATATTAACCATTTAATAATATTACCAATAGCCATTTTATAAAATGAAATCTGGTTAGTGAGAGATTTTTACGTGACAATAAAACTAATAGTTACCTAAACATTGATTTAATTGGTTTAATTTATTGAAGGGGAAGCATGGCTCCCCCCCCCATCCCTGGTACAGCTATAATCTATCACTCTCATTGTTTATTCAATAGTCAATAATTACCTATTTTATTTGTCAAAATTTATAAAAGAGAAATTCATTATCAATGTGATAACCATAAGATGTGCATCCCCTAATAAAATGCCGAAATGTTTAACTGGAAGTCAAATTTTTAATACAAAGTGTTGACCCTTGGGGACTCAATATCGATGTTTTTTATGGTCCAAACATAAAAACGAAGACTTAATTATTTTAAAATAAAATTATAAAATTTAAAACCGTTAGTAAAAAAAATGTTTTACGTATGTATAGAGCAATTTGCTCTTGGGTTCACAAGTGCATATTATATCACGAATGTTGAGTAAATATCTCAAGTTTTAGAGCGAGAAAATTCGAGTGGAGTTCTGTGTCATTTATTTTATAATTGCTTCAGCTTAAAATAAAATGTAGTCTATTGAATGGTTAAATTAAAAGTTGCTTCTTCCAAAAAATTTCAATAATATTTATTTTAGTACACTTACCATAATAATTTGAAATCCAACCAGGCAGGTAAGTATTAGCATAATAGCAAATTCCAAAAACATTACTGAACTGAAGACTGAGTTTAAGTCCTTCGCATACCTAAAACAATAATAAAGTAACAAAAAAACACTTTTTTCTTAAGGAACTATGTCCACATTATGATAAGATTTTCACAATAGGAAGAAACCTACACCTTTGGTCTTTGTTAATTAGTTTATGAAATACAAATAAAATAGAACACATACAATGCCAGTTTAAGCTATTTTATTATGAAATAGTAATAATAATAAGGAACATAAATACCATTGTTCTCTAGTATAGTCTAAGGAATATGATTATACTAGAACACACATCATGCGTATCTAGTAATGTTCTCATAAAATAGGAATAAGTATGAAAAAAATCATATTTTGGCATCAGTAATGTTCTCATGGAGTAGTAAAAATAAGCTAATCAAACAAAAATAGGATACAAATCTTATAATTTCACGATTAACAATTAAATAATAATTTAATCATTTTACAAAGTATAATAACCACTTACGTCAGGATGACATTGTGAAACTTAACACATTTAATCAGATGAACGTAATTGATGGAGACTTTGTCATAAATGAACAATTTTGAATTCTCAAATTCTTTATAAGATAAATTTACTTTATCCTTGAATTCTTCCAATCCCACTTCCTCGAGTTGGCCTACATATATATGTTTTATATCGGATTTGGGTGTGATATGTCTTTCTAGATAAGTTTTAATCCCACTATCACAATTAATGCTTTTACTAAGGTCCTCTACGCTTTCTTTTTTTAAAAGTTTTAACAGACCGCTAAGTAACTCAAATCGTCCACCTGCGTGAATCACCAATGAAACGTACAACACTGTCAAAATGGAATATGAACTAGAGAAGAGTAAGAGTGTGACTACTTGAATAATGTAGGCATATTCGTAGTAGGGACTTTCGGTGTAGTCAAAAGGGAGCCACACTTTGATTGGCAAAGATCTGCTACTGCCTTCCTCTCGCAATAGAAACGGTTGCAAGAACCAAATGGGAAGGCTGGTAAGTACTGAAATTATAAATATTTTTGTGAGCGTTCTGCTCCGATTGGATAGCTTTCTCAAGATGTCACCACAATAAATGTTACACTCCTCGGTCAAATCTTCATCCAAAAGCTTTACAAGACGTAAGACGTCAGAATGTTTGTACAAGATGTGACATGTTTTATAAATAAGATTCGTTGTGGATAATAAAATGGTGGAGGCTTCCTTTACGGCATGGAGATCTCCCCAAGAGTTGTAAATTTGAAGCAACAGGGTAATAAAGAAAGTGATGAACAAAAATAAGTTCATCGTCGGGTAGAGACAGTAAGGCCATATTTGGCCAAGGATTGGCCACCAGCCGAAACCCCTGAGCAATTTCATATTGAGGCAATGAGGATTATCAACACTAATCCCACCAAGAGTTGTACTTAAGGACATTGCTCCCTCTGAAAGGTTAACTAAATAAATCTAAGTAGATCACTTCACAGAATAAAATGTTAACTTTTCCACTGCACTTGGTACAATGCATGGTGAATATTTACGGCTCTAAAGCAAGGTTGAAAATAGTTTACTAATATGTCATTAAAACACTATAAATTAATATGTTTCTATAAAATTACGATTATAAATTATGCCTGATGTGACGTATGTTGTTCTCTCAAGAGCCTGTATAATAAGTACTAATGTATCGGTTCCTGTAAAATACAATACTCTGCTTTGTCAGTCCTCCTGGCCTTATTGATGTGTGTTCTATTATTCAGAGCTTTATATTAATTGTTTGGTAGTAATATACCATTTTCATTTGAATCGATAAAATCTCATTCAATTGTATCTCTTACAGTTGTCTCTGATTTTAGAATAGTAAGGTCAAATTCATTATATTTATGAAGACTATTAAAAGTGAATTAAAGTCAAATGGTCTCTTTAATATTCACAGTAATATAATTTAGTGTTACGTGTCTTGCTGCTAGTTCGTGATATCCTCATCTTATACTAGTTTAAGAATAGAGAATGAGGAAGATATTTTTTGATTAAAATGAATTGGTACTCACCTGTAGGGAAGTTTGGGAAGATATGGGGGAAAGAGAGCCATTTTTAAAACCAGCCCTAACTTTCTAAACCAAGATCGAACCTAATCTTACCCCGAGTAACAAGGTCTAATCAGAGAAGTTCGCTGTTTCTGAGCCAACCCTGCCGGTCATATTTAGTCTACTGTATTAATAATAGTAATAATAATGTTGTTATTGTTATTGATAATATTACAACATAATTTAAAATATCTAATCTCTACCCTAATATTTATATATTACACGTAGACTTTATTGTGGTGCTAATTTTGTTTTTAATAATAATAATAATATATATATATATAAAACAATGTGTATTTATATATATACATATTGTTATATATATAACAATATGTATTGTGGATGGAAAAAGAGAGGATAACAAAGAAAATGTTGGAAATTAATTATATAAGAAACAACCGCAATGGAGGTCTAGAAAGAGAAGGGAAGACCAGATAACAGAAAGTGTGTGAGAGAAAAATATAAACAATTAAAGTATGAAGAATGCTGGTAAGATATAGTAAGATGGAGTCATTTTACTAAACTGACCCGACCACAGGATGTAAACCGTTGATTATGATGATGGTGACAACGATGATGATGATTATGATTTTGATGAATAGCAACACTTCTCGTAAATTTTCCCTAGATCATGTAGGTATTCAAGTCCCTTCTCGTTATAAAAAATTATTTTCTGTCAATATCTCTTACAAGGTGAGCCTTTTATTACACAGTTGTATCCATAGTTCAAATTCTAGATTATGTTGAATTAAACTTTTACCACAAAATAAGAGCCAAATTCTACTCACTACAGTATCTAAATATTAAATAATGAAACTCACATTATTCCGCTTTTTTTTTTGTATCCGTTACATTTCGAATCGTTAAAAAGTTATAGTTTAAAAAGTTATTGGTTCTTGCATTTATTATATCTGTATTTGTAATAAAGTACAGTAAGCTGTAATAGGAACAAATAGTGCTAATATTATATTACTTATATAATAAACAGGAGAACATAATTCATACTTTACCTTACTGCTAAAACACAAAGAAAGAACGGTTGCTTTTTTTAAAATGAAGAAATACACTATCAAACACCAAACCCTTGACATAGATATCGTTTTATTTAACTCTTCAGGAGGGAATGTGAAAAATGAAAAGCAATTTCCTATAAAAAGAAACCAAAATAACAAGAGGTAGATTTAAAAAATTGTTAAGAGTGACACACCACACAAAAATGTATTTCCAACATAGTAAATACTTTATTTTAGCTAAATAAAATAAGTATTTAATTTTTTTTTCAGTTATCTTGGAAAAGGTTTGTATAAATTTTCTCAATAATAACGAAATATGTGGTTTTATATTTACAAGAAAAAATTAATTAATACAAAAAAATACTTTGGTTAACATTAAATCCACATTTATTTCTTCATAGTACATTGATTTTTACATTAACATGTTTGTTAACTAGTGTGTTGTTTATTGTATGATTATTAGATCAAAATTCTAATTTTAACACAATATTAAGTTATTTTTAGTGCTTCAAAGATTGATGACATAAAATCTTGTTTTAATATTTTTTCTGGTGTTACCAAAACGTGCAGAAACATAAATAATATATTACGGTGCTTTTTTTTAAAGAGAGGACTAGACTTTAATCACTTAATATCATAGTAAAAGCTCTAAAATTTAATGGAATATTTTTAAATATTCTAAATGTATAAGGAATATTAAGGATACGTCAACATTATTTTAACATCCAAACATGTGTATACAATTGGTTGTGCCATTTTTATTTGGCGGCTTTCTTTAGAAGATTGTCAAAGAAAAAAATCTCAATTTTTTACAAATATTTTATACTTTATGCTACATATTTAATATGTAATGATAATTAAATGATTAGATAAGTTGATTTATTTTTTATTTTTCCTGAGTCTGGCGTAGCAAGGCAAATATAGAATAGGCATTCTTCATTATCTGAAACAAAAGAAACCAATTTTTCTAGTACAGTCCCAATACTTTGGTATCGATAAATGTAGTGTAGCCCCATTCTCAACCTCTCCACACATTTCACAGTTCCTATACTATTCCGTTGTTCACAATTCTTAAATATAAAAATTATTAGATTATTCTCTCCAATCATTTGAGATAAAGATGAATAGTAAGTTAATTTAAAGATACATGGACGAGGAGCATAATTGAGGGGAAATGAGTCTTCATTAGTCTGAGAATACTATTATATACATACATATCTAATCACGTCGTCACCTTGTGGGGTAGGCAAGAAACTGTGCATATAGCTTAGAAAACCAATCCTTACCTAAACCATTCTCACTAACTCTCTCTTAACTTCTCTATCATTGTATACTCCCTTCACTTTAACAACTTCCATAAACCAAGTCATGCATGATCTTTTATTCTTAAAAACTTTAAATATTACCCTTTTTCACACATTTGTCTATAACATCTAACCGCGTCTTAAATGGCTAATATTGAAAATTAAACTGTGGAAATGCCACTTTCACTTACCTGGATTTGAATATAATTTTTTAGATCCAGAGCCAAACACACTGGCGACAATATTATGAGGTAAATCTACCAGTGGGAATATTTAGTTAGCAAAATATTGAAAATTTGAGTTTTTTTGTGTGTTAAGAATAAAAGATTTAACCTCATCATAACTAGTTTGCCCTTTATTATTTTTCCCTTTCTTAACTGCTCATAAACATTGATAAGATCCTTACAATTCATACAACATGATATCTGCAGGAAGGGGAACATATTTGTAAATTATTGACTATGTCATCTCTGAGGGAACTATGTTTCTTATAGAAAAATGTTTGTAACCTCGCTCTCTCTCTCTCAATTAGATGTTGCCAAATCACCTTTCTTTCAGTTGCTATCACGCAAAGAAGGAAAAAGTGCATGCCAATTTTTTTTAACATATTTCATGCAAGATTAACAAACACAAAAACCAAAATAATTCCAACGCTTGATTTATATTAGTAGAATGCACATCCCTCGTAACTGTTATAATGAGTAGTACCAATGTAAAAGTTGGGAGTGTCATGGTGTACATCTTCCCGGCAGTGAGTTTTGAAGGTCGCTGCGCGCGCAGCATGATCATCTGTACGGCCCGTTTGAACGGTTTGTCACATCCGTACCACTGGCACTCGTAGGCCGCGTCCTGGACACTGTGACTCTGAAAAATCGTGGAGTAAGTATTAGTTTTTTTAAGTTTGGTTCTAAGCTAGGCATAAAGATAATTATTTGGAAATAATGCTGCAGTCTGCTAAAACCATTTTCATAGATTTATGTATCAAGTCATGTGACCCACGGCTGTTGATTTTGAGAGATATTATTAATACTATAATACGACTCTGGGGGTTGCGAGCCGTTCACACCTCACCCAGTGGGGGCGTGAGGTGGCTCCAATGTTCTCTATTATTATACTTTTTGAAGACTATATTTTAAAGTTGACGGCCCAGTGTGGTCATTAGATAAATTTACTTTAGTATCATTGTAGTTTCAAACAATGTCGATCTAAGTATAATCCACTCTCCTCATTAAATTCGTATTTTACGTGCTGTATATTAAGCCTAACCAATATTTTAATGACCATAAATAAATCATTCAAATCTATTACATTGGTATTACCATAGTATTACTGTTAAAGTTAACTAAATATTTGGATTTGAATAATTGGTAGAATACAAAAAACAATAATAATTCCAAAAACCACAATTAATATTGAGTAGTCCATGTTACCAGAATATATCTTGTATGATTAATTTACATTAGGTGATATTGACTACGCCTAGGGTGCCTAGCACCCTAAATCCAGGCCTGACCCCACCGTGTGAATCACGAATTGTTTTGGGGATATTGGAGTGCACCAATAATACACAAGGTTGTTATTATTTGGAGCAACCAAAACGCATAAAATGATTTATCTACCATCAAATAAGTAACTGAATTAAACAATAATGGTCATAATTATGTATGTGCATTAATAAGTAAATTAAAACAGATAAAATTAAATTAAATTAAATTAAATAAGCAACTAATTAATAGAAATACCAAATGACTAGCTAAACGTTTAAATATCACCCTTTTATAACGTTCAGTCCCTACAAAAAAAAACCACTAGCGAGGCCAATAAGGATATTTGAGGCCAGACAACAGAAACTGTGCGAGTGAGCGGAGAAGGATGGAATCAAGAGAAGAAGAATGGTGGAATGATACAGGATGATGGAGGCCTTTTAATAAAATGACCCAGCCACAGGCTGGAAAGAGTCACAAATCACGGTTGATGTCTATGCCAACAGATTCACATGAATGGCGTCTGGTCGCACGCACGACACACCACGCTGACCCGTGCCACACACGAACACCGAACATCGGACTCGCTGTTGGTCCACTTACATCTGCACGTCTTGCCGACCGCCAAACCTCGATCCAGGGGTCACAGTTGAACAGTCTAGATGCGTCACTTCTCGTCCCTTCCTCCTCTGGTCTGGCGTCACTCTCGCAATAGGCTGGACGGCAGATAAATAGAATATCATAGTTCGAAACCCGATCGGGTGTATTTGGATTTATTTCCTAAATGGTATCCCACTCTACTTCTACAAAAATGCAGGTATATTGGCTCTAAAATGATTTATTTACTCATCTTTAACCCTTTAGAGTAATTATCATAGATGCGTATAGATTGAACCGGTAGTAAGAAACTATGATTAAAATGTTAGCTTGCATAACCTAACACTATTTGTGATTTAGAAACATTGAGCTGAGCACTAATACAGCCCCTTTGCTCCTATTCCTCCCCATACCCAACCAAAAAGAGTGTTACACCCTCTCAGTTCTTTACCTCATAGCAATAGGCCGCTAACGAAAATACTACAAGGATAATAGGGAATAAGCTAACATAATAATAATAAAGAGAAAAAAGCATCAGCAAGAGTTAAATGTAAAGAATAATTTAATTCATTCAAAAATAACAGACAGAAGTTTAAGTGTTCTTAATTTATCTAGTAGAACGAAGAAAAACATAGTTGATTACATTATTGCTAAAAAAAGATTAATTCAATTATAACAGGTTAGCGTTATATCAATAAATATATGAAAACAATAAATAACCAACTCTATTGATAAAAATAAAAAGCTTGAAGAGAATTTCTAAACTGTTACAAAAGCGTCTGAACATCTACAGAGTTACGAAAATATATACTCTTCCAATGTGAAGTTATATATTTATATTCCATACTTTTACTTTAAATATAACGAGAGTATTCTAATTTTACACAAAACGAAGGTACCTTCAAGTACTACAATATACATTTATACTACAAACATTACGTTAACTAACGCAAGAGTTTCACACCTCCAACCTAATGTAAACTCACGCGGGACTACTTGAATCGGCATCGTTCAGATTCTGAACAAGGTCTAACAATCGATACTAAGTTAAAGAATATTTAGAAGTTTGCCACATTTCAAATATAAATAAATGCGGAGAATAGCAAAATTTACGTTACACAAAATATTATAATGAATATAAATGATTTTAAATATGCAACAAAAGCTAGGATAATACGGATAGTCAATATACTCAGACTATTAAGATAGATACTTTTAATATATTTCAATTAACATTTCGTTAAGTTAAAACCGCACACATTGAGAATTTACAAACATTTTTAAGAAACCATCCTTTAAATGGTGACACGAAACTGAAGTTACTTTTAGTTTGAAAATAGTATTAAATAATCCCCATACTTATTAAACAAATATCAGCCTATCTCGACTATGACAAAATTGAATTAAAATAGTTAAAGTTCCATAATTCAAAATTTTAAGAAGAACTAAAAATATTTACAGAGTAGTATAACTTTCCTTTACAGAGTCCAGATTATTGGAAGTCGTCTCCTGACAATATAAAATAATAACCACAGTCTATCCATCATGGCATCGATTTCAAAAGTACATTATAAATAAATATTATAGAGTTCCACCCTCGACGGTGCCAAATTCAAAAGTCTAATATAAATAAATATTACAGAGGTCCATCCTTGATGGTGCCGTGTTCAAAAGTCTAATATAAATAAATATTACAGAGGTCCATCCTCGATGGTGCCGAATTCAAAAGTCAGCTTATATCTTCCACACTTTCCTAATATATAGTGGTCTTACTGCGTAGTTATTATAGGGGGGAATAGTTCAAACTAAGTCAGTGACGTAACATTTTGAGAGGAGCACGCGGGCTGGTCGGAACATCAAATGCTGATACATCAAGGCAAGGTTGCCCCGATCCTCGATTTAGGACGTTTTGAAGTCAGACAGGTAACTAGGTTGTGCAAGCAAGTCTATCCAGAGGGTACATATATGAACAGTTTACATTGTAGATAGTTGATAGTGAAATATATTGAATGATATTGTTTGTATATTGCTTGAAGTGACATGGAACTACAATAGTGAAGAATACTATTGTAGGAGATTTGAATAAATGTCGACGTTTCTTGTAGTGGGTAATATTAATCTGACGATAGTATATGCAGCATCGGTTTGGGTAGGGCTTCGATTTTAAAATACAACCCTTGTATTGTTACAAAAGGGTTGAAAATACAGAATAATTAATTTTCGATATATATTTTTATCGATAGAATAGGAAATATTTAATGCTATATAAGATATTTCATTATAAAAGGGGAGGGGAAATTGAAGTATTTGGGAGAAAGAGTCAATTCCTTATTAATTTCATATTGCACTGAATCCAGGATACGCTACTGGGAGATAGAATTAGGACAATTTATTCCACGAAGTGAAACCATGTGTGTTATTATTATTACTATTATTATTATTATTATTATTATTATTATCTCCCAGTGAATAATATTGATATTCTATTATATTATCAAAAAGTTCTTTGTCTACGAACCAAAGCAATTGAATTATTTACAAATGTTTGTTTGAATGAATTCTCTATTATTTGTTTAGTTTCCCCGTCTAACCTAGAAATCAATGGCAAGATTAGAGCGGATCCTGTATTAATTGCTAATGAGTTTGGGCGCCACTTTCATTCCGTTTATAATTCAGCCCTTCCTGACTTACCCTGCCCCGTTATTGAAACAAGCGCGCCCTTGTACTCATGCCGCATTACATCCTTGGATGTTGTTAGTGCTATAAAAAAAATTAGTTCTTCTAGATGTTCCGGGACAGATGGAATTCCAAGTTTTATTGTTAAAGGCTGTGCCAGCATTTTTAGCCCTTAGTTAGAGTATATCTTTAACATTAGCATGTCAAATGAAACTTTTCCTCTTACATGGAAACAATCTGTTGTCATACCTATTTATAAAAAATGGGGAAAAAACAAATACATGTAATTATAGACCAATTTGCCTCTTAAACACATTCTATAAAGTATTTGAGAAAATTATACATGAGCATACTTTCCACCTCCATAAAAATAAACTTTCAGATAATCAACATGGCTTTATAAAAATTAATCAACTGTCACTAATTTAGTAGAATTTCTTGGGCATGTTGCCCCTCAAGTCTCTACCCAAGGTCAGGTTGATGCTATTTATTTTGACCAAAGTAAGGCATTTGACTTATGTCAGCATAGTATTATTCTCTCTAAGCTTGGTAATTTCGGCCTTTCTAAATCATATGTAAATTGGTTCAGCAATTATTTGCATGAAAGATCATTCACTAATAAAATTGATTCACACACCTCAAATACATTTTTAGCCCCTTGTGGCATACCACAGGGTTCTAATTTAGGTCCTCTTCTCTTTAATGTGTTTATTGATTGCATTGGTAAATATTTGAACTCGTCTAGTTATTTACTCTTTGCTGATGATGTAAAATTATTTAAAATTATCAAATCTATTGCAGATTGTATAGAGTTACAAAATGATGTAAATGGTATTCTATAATGGTCTTTGAAAATGGAATGTCTATTAATAAATATAAGACCAAAACTATATATTTTACTAGGAAAACTAATCATTTCTTTTTTACTTATAAATTGAGCAATTAAAACATAGTTCGCACCCTTTATATTAATGATCTTGGTGTTCTCCTAGATAACAAACTATTTTTCCACTATAATGTTGACCATGTAATTTACCAGTCATTTAAATTACTTGGTCTTATTAAATTTATTACGTCATCATTTAAGAAAGTTGACTGTTTTTATGACTGTACTACGCCCTGGTTAGATCTAAATTAGTATATGCTATTGTTGCTTGGAATTCCATTACCTTAACTGACTGTCTTAGGTTGGAAAACGTTCAAAGAAAATTTGTTGCTCCATGCTATGACTAATTCTTTAGTAACCAGATTTATTATGATTACGACAGAATTATAAACCTTTTAGGGCTCCAAACTCTCTTCTCGCGTGAACTTTATTGTGATGCCCTTGTTGTTTTTAATATTTTCAATAGCAAAATTTATTGCAAATTTGCCCTTGATCATGTAGGCGTTCATACCCCTTCTCGGGCTTCTCATAATCCAAAATTATTTTTTCTCGATAGCTCTTATAAGGTAAGCCCAAAAGTTAATTGTATCTATAGCGTCAATTCTATATTAGTCGAATTTGACTTTTATCATAAAATAAAAGCTAAACTTGGAGAGTTATTTAAGGAAATTCCATATCGATAATTTATCATGTAGAGGTTCTGCCTATAATATTTAAATTTACAATATTCTAATTTATTTTTTGCATTTTGTTACTGCTGTTATACACTCTTTAGTTATTTGTTATTAAATATTTTTATCATTATAAATTTCTATTATATTTTTTACATAACATTATTTAGCCATTTTTGTTTATCTTATTTTCTCGAGTAATTATATGTGTTTGTAAGGTACTTGTGTGCTTTTCAGTGCTGGCCTGTTATAGGTCTTACGACTGTTGTTCAGCACTATAATAAAGTAAATTGAAATTGAGATTATTATTATTATTATTATTATTATTATTATTATTATTATTATTATTATTATTATTAGCACCGCATCTTACTACTCGTTCGGGTTATAAGCACTTACGCAAATTTATAATGGTAAGGTGATTGTGAGATGAAATGGAGAACCTGCAGCTTAACGTGGGATCCGAACCACGGTGGAGGCCTGTCATTCCACACATTCACAAGTTGTGATTAATGCACGTCTTGTCAGTGGTGAAGGAAGGATTAGGCAATCAGATAAATCTGTGCCGAGACTAAGGATTGAACCCCAGACCTCCAGTACAGAAGTCTGACACCTTACCCCTAGGCCACCAGTTCACAGAACCAGGTACAATCACACAAATACATCTTTCTAATTATAATTTTATTTTATCATCGCTTCTTACCTGAGCAGGCTAAACGCACATATGGTACTTACTCAAATAGGGTAGGGAGAAAGAAGAAATTATTTTAGAGATTACCCAACCACATTCGCGTGGAAGAAGAGGGAGAAACCACTTAGTAAAAACCACCCTTAGTAGTATCGACCAGTATTTGAACCCCGATCTCAACGTTATCAGCAGGTTAATCTGAGACGAGAGTGTGAGTCTTTAGACCAGCCAGCCACTGAAACGGGTCACACAAGTATTAATAGGTTTCTAAGAGAAGTAATCAAATTGTATGGACCCCCTACTCACCTTATAAAGGACTTCATTACCACACCAACAATATACAAGCAGTTCAAAAGAAGAAGAGATAAGGTAAGTTGTGAATTTAATAACTCGCATTATCTGTTTAGGACCCTGCAAAAGAATACATTTTATTATTACTATTAGTATTGTGTGATATTAATTTTGACATGTACAAATATATATATATTTACGTGTCAGAACTACATCACTCGTACCACAGTAGTGGAAAGACTAACCAGTACTAGTGTACCGTTGCCCAGGGTACGCCCTAATATACTAATCTTACATCCTTTAGATGGAGGCTCTTTCCATGTCCCGATGAGATGAGGTGATGGTGATAGTGAATATGGGGGTTTGGAACCACTGGACACAATTAAACCTAACTTATGACTAACCAGACCTTAATGACAGTTGGGGTAAATCCCCTTTCGGGAAAATTATCCCTGGTACCAGCCGGGAATTAAACTCGAGACTCTTTAAGTTCGTAGCCGGATACACTGACCACTACACCATGAGGCCGGTTAGTAGAGGGATGATGATAGATTTTTTTTAATGTTAGTGGTTCTTAGACCAAAAAATGTGTGATTTTATTCCCGCTTTTTTGTTCTACTTTGCCCCTGGAATTCTTATGGTAGCCAATATTGAACAAATCATTTTACGTTCCGCTTCTAGTTGTAAAACTTGACACCATTAGTCAAAAAATAGCTGTATAAGTAGATCTTGTGGCGCATACATGCATAGTAATAACTTTATTAACTGTTATAGAGGTTTTTTCAAACAGTTTTAATAAAAGGTAATAAATAAGTAAGTAATAAAATGAACTATAAATAAGAGATATATCTTCACAATTTTTATACTAACTTTTTTCTATCTCTCTAAGCACATAGCTATGAATTTTGATTTCACATACTTCCAAAACATAGTATTTTAAAAATAACTTTTTTTCTATTTTTAGCACCGTTTCTTACTACCGCTTTAGGTAATACACAACCTATTATTTAAGTTATAGACTTTATTTTAATCCGTAAAATTTGCACTCTTGAACGTAGGCCTACTTCCTATCAAATTATCTAGAGATAAATATAGCCATATATTTTTATACAGACGACTAAAAATTATATACAAAAATCAATATTAATTAAATAGAAGCTATTTATTTGCCTTAAAATATGTAATTTTGGTATTTAATAATTCAAACTCCACTGATTCTTAATGAAGCCTTAATCAATGTTAACATATTACAAATTTCAATAAAGTCAAAATTAGAAAATAAATTCTACCATTTCTGTAATTTTACATATTCACAAAACAGATAAATAAGATCAGGCCATTTATATTTGTTTGAAAAAAAATAAGTTGAGCCATAAATCACTCACCACAACAATCTGGAATCCTGCTTGACAGATTATACCCATAAGAATCGCAAAGTTTATTAGTACAATTGGTCCAAATACAGCATCCAAATCTTTTACGTATCTGTAGGCACAACATTTATTATAAAATTAAAATCAAAATATTGTTAAAGGGATTAAGAACATATTAAAAGGATACGTGGATTTTACACACATGTGTAGTATATCGGTCATTATTTTTAAATAAGATTTAAAGAAATTCACAGAGTTTGGAAATATAACTTTGACTTGATTGATATTTAAATTCCTTAACGACCACACGTAATCGAGACATACCAACCAAGTGGCCACCGTCTATTGGGTATCACGTGTTCAGCACAACAAACCTTTCAGTCTTTATTACAGTATTCTGGACCCTATCCTCTACTTTTTTTTTTATACAAGTAGCCCCTCATTTGTCCTCATGAGAATGAGCTAACCCCGTTACAAACTCACTGTTTCACAAAAAATCTGGAAGCTCCGGTGATCGAGCCCCGGGCATCTCTATCTGTGTTCTGACCAATATACCACAGAGATACTTCAAAATTGATCTTTTGTTTTTAAAACCAATGTTTTTGTATGTGTCTAACAGAAAAAGGGGAAACTAGTGGAAAGGACCACGGAAGAAGTGAACTCAGAATGAATCGTAAATCACATGTATTTTAAACATTTTGAAGATAAAATTTAAACCTAGTTGGAATTTAAATGTAATCTCTACTAAGATAATTTAAATACGAAATAAGATTTTAAAATGATGCACTAATAATATTTTAATGTAATCAATCGATGAAATCAGTGAAATTTATTAAAATTTTGAAATAAAAGTTGCAATAAAGATTAAAGTATAATAAAATAATTGACTAGTGTTATGGTATTTTTTTAAATTATTTTATAAAATGTTAGATAAAAACCATAATTTTAACAAACAATAGTTGTTGTTGTTGTTTTGGTCGTTATATTTTAACCCACACTGAAACCATCGAGTTATTAATACGTTAAAAATGTAATAGAGTGAAAAAAAAATTAATAGTACTGGAGGAAAGTACAATTTTAGGTCAAATTGAGCTAGTGCTACTATCTATTAGACAATGATGAAACCTTTCTAATGCACTTTATATGATGATTAAAAGAGGTCTCTGTCATATTTATATTAATTAAAAATAAAAGTATTTGCTGGGGTCCTTTTGGGGCTTAAGATATAAAAGTTTTTGTCCTGGAAAAAATGTATAATATGACTTTCCACCTTTTTCCCTTGTACCCTTAAATTTATAATAATATAAGTACAGATATATAAAATATATAAAGTAAGATGTTAAGTCACAGATTTTGGCAAAGTTTTATTAATACTCGTGTTTGTATGAAAACAATTTATGGGTGCAAACCTTTAAATTATGTATACTCCAAAAGTTTGTAATTCTTACGAATAAAGTATTTTAGTTCATCACTGATGCTTTAATATCTTACTAGGACGCTCTAGTCCTGGTACCTATTGAGCTACCAAACCTAATAAAAAATAATGAAAGTTGTTAAGACATCAATTCCTTCGTAGAGAAACGACGAGAAAACACATTATATAAACAACCCTCGCCGATGTGGAGATTTGAAACCAACCCTGTGGTGTCACGTGAGCTTTAAGTTAGTTCTGCTGGTGTCTACGTTGCTAATTAATATTTTTTAAATTACCTTGTCTAATTAGTGACAGTAAACTTACTCAAGTGTAGTCTGGTGGTATTTCACACACTGGATCAAGTTTTGGTTCATCATATAATTCAGTGTTTTCCTACCCATTTCGACTCTTCCAACCACGTCGATCTGTTCGTCTCTTTGATGATGATGATGATGATGATGATGATGATGATGATGATGAGTTAAATACTTAGCCACATTGTTTTCTTTCTCATAAAATAGTTTCAAAATGGCTGTTTTACCTTTTAACGGGATTCTCAGTCGGTTTCTACGTTTGACTTCCATGTAAGAGCATGTTAAATGCATATGGACCATTTCTCGACTCGTTTTATCCATTGTCTTTTTACTGACCAGTCTTAACATAACCTTGAGCATGTCGAAACGGCTGCAAGTGTGGACAATAAGCACCACATAAAAACAAGATACAGCACAATAAGTTGGCACAAAAACATAAATTGATAGTATTTGGAAAGCGTAAGTAATCTCGTAGTATGGTGTTTCTGAAACATCAAATGGGTACCAAGACTTTAACGGTAACATCATAGGAATATCCTGATTGAAAGCACTAATTATGAATGGTGACACTGCCCAAAACGTCCCAGTTGACATGCAAAATATGGTGATCATATAGGTCAGAAGATCTCCCCGTTTGCCTGATTCGTTGATAACCTGTTCACAATAGCGATGGCAGTCATACGTCAACTCTTGTTCCAAACGTGCGACAAGATCATCAACTTCAGATTGCTTTAGTATCATGTGAGTGGCCTTGCACAAAAAGCCGGTTACAGTCAAAATCAAGAAAGAGGTCTCAGTGACAGAAATAAGGTCGCCCCAAGAGGAATAGGCCTGCATGACCTGAAGGAATAGGTTGATGATGATGATAAGCATCACGAATACAGTATAAAGGGGGTACGTCCGTGAGCCTTCAATTGTTTGTCTTAAGCCTACCAGTCTGAGCATTTTTAAGTTTAATTTCATCAGGCCAAAAGGTTTAACTTTTATTTTTGAGCCCATAGTGAGCTCTTGATAAATTTAAATGACAATATAATGGCGTGTTCTCAAACGATAAAAACAAAACTTTAAATCCTTAATTTTACATATGAAGCAAAATACATTGTAGATAGCCTATATCTAGGGAAATATTATTTTTCAAAATGTTATTCTTGTTAAGTATAAGCCCTTGAGGTGTACAAGCAGTGTAATAACACTTTATTTCGAATGTTCATTCATTTTGAATCTTGTAGCCTTTATACGTGATTTTCACATGTTCCTTTGATGAGTTCAAAGACTGTATTATTAACCATGTGTGTTCTATATAAAGGACATTAGAGTCCCACATATACCTCTCTCTTAATTAATATTTTAATAATGTCTTCTAATGACCATATTTTAGTTGATAATTTAAATTTTGTAATCAGAAAAGTTGGCCAAATATATACTGTACCTGTGATTTTTAATTATCTATTGGTGACCTGGTGGTCTAGGGGTAAGGTGTCAGACTTCTATGCTGGTGGCCGGGGTTCAATCCTCAGGCCCGGCAAAGATGTATCTGATTACCAAACCCTTCCTTCACCTCTGACAAGACATCTTGTGAATGTGAGGAATGCCAGGCCTCCACCGTGGTTCGGATTCCACGTTAAACTGTAGGTCCTTCATTTCATCTCACAATCACCCTACCATTACACATTATCGTAAGTACGTGTAACCCGACCGGGTAGTAAGACGCGGTGCTAATAATAATAATAATTTAATAATCTATCCAGATAAATTAGTGAATTTCCTTTTGCTTACCCAGTCATTTTATACGTTGCTGATTATATAAAACCATTAACATGTTGGCAGGCCTTTTGGTTTAGTGGTCATCATCACCCCTGACTACTGATCTAAAGGTACAGGGTTCAATTCCTGGTGATACCATAGAAGGAAAATTGTTCCTATAGTCAGCATGGTCTGGTTAGTTAGGTTTAGGTTAGGTTTAATATTTTCACTGTCCCCACACCTTCATACACACTATCATCACGTCCTCTCATTACATGCACGACGTGTATACAACCTCCTCAAGGTATACCCTGAGCAAATACATGTTTCCACAGACGGCTGAAAATATACATACACGGCGACCGAAATAGATACTGCATATTCACGGTCAAATATTCCATACGCTATATATATATTTAGCGTATGGAATATTTGACCGTGAATATGCAGTATAAATTTCGGTCGCCGTGTATGTATATTTTCAGCCGTCTGTGGAAACATGTATTTGCTCAGGGTATACCTTGAGGAGGTGGTAATATTCCATACGCTATATATATATATATATATAGCGTATGGAATATTTGACCGTGAATATGCAGTGTATATATATATATATATATATATATATATATATATATATATATATTAAAGACGGTTCTAAGATCAAATTTGTGTTTCATATTAAAGTTATCCTCCATTTAACCTGAAAAGTTGCAAGCTTGCCTATCTTAGTTCCACTATGGTAAACCATATTTTATAAGTTCATCATGTAGTCAGTCAAAGTTAAGACTTTTAAAGGTATTAATAATTTCAAGTAAAAATATTACTCGTATATTAGAGTGAGCTTATTTTAATTTGTGTGATAAACCATAATTTATTAAATAGAGTTAAAATTATAAGAATCTCCAGTTTTAAATATTATATGGAACCCCTTTGTAATTGATAAGTTCTTGGATATTTAACAATTAAGATCCTGAAAATCATAGTTTAATATTATAGTCTTATGAATTGAATGATTTTTTTATCGTTATCAAAAAATTATGGAATTAAAGATCAAACAAAATTCAATAATTTGATGATGTTTCAGATGAATCTATGGATCTCCCTAATAATTGAAATTTCGTACATATTTATATTCATATCCACCCGAAAATTATAGAAAATAATTCAAAAATTTTATATCCGAATGATAAAGAAAATATTTGTGAATAACCTAGTTAATCTAGTTTAAATACCCTTCCATTAGCTTCTACCAAATAAGTTAGAAATGCAGTATAAGTTAAAAAAAATTAACTGAAATAATACAATTAATTTTGATGAGTTTCAAAAGGCATAATATATCATATATGAAGACATAGTCATGGTTAAATGAATATTTGATGTAGTTATGATTCATGATAATTTTGTTAAGTGTCAACAATAATCTATCCATGTAAATTCTAGAAATAAGCAAGCATTGATCTACTTTTTACTTTGGGCTCAGTAATAAATTTTACTTTCAGTTTAATATGTATTTCAATGATTTAAGTGTATTTTTATTCTCAAAACAAGAAAGAAATTGTATTTATTTTTGCTTTAATTTTGGACATCCCCTGGCAGAAAAATGGTGGTACTGTACATATCAACATATAAACAAATTCATGTTATATTCAAATTTATGTTTTATGCTGTCACATCTCACCCATAAGCTTAAGTTCCATAATAGATAGCAAACATGACATTAACTGTTCCCCTTTTGACTCGTTCGTTGAACATTAGTTTAGAAGAAAGGAAAAGAAAGGACTTTGGTGAAGGGTACGGATAATAAACCGGTTTAATTATGTATCTAATTAATTTTAAAGTAGACTTCAGTATCCATTAGTAGTACCTACTAATTACTACCGTTTCTTTTATCAAATTAAGATCAAAGTAGTTTATTCTTACGCTTTAAATAGTAGTTGACGCTATTCACCCTTTGCATTACATAGATTTACGTAAAACACAAAGGGAAAAAGAGAAATATTTAATAGTTCATTTAATACTGGGAACCCAAAAGGTACTATGTCAATTTTTATTTTACTGACAATTTGAACCTCTCATAATACTCTTTATACCACATATAAAATCTTTATTACTACATCAATCGTAATCAACCTAAGAAAATTGATATAGAACATATACTATGGCGTCAGCCTGCATTCGAGCCACATCAACTGTGTGGCTAAGATAGTGCCAACTTTTCCTGATATAGGGCGTCAATTATAATAGAGCTAACAATATTATATGATAGTATAGAATATAGATTTTCTTGAACAATTATATCAAACATGTTTGTATAGTATTTATGCTTTAATTGTGTGTTCTAAAATTGTTTTCCACTAATCAAAAAAGATCATATTGAATTATATATGCCACTATAATCATAGTTAAAAATGTACAGTTAATGTTCAACAACAAAAGTGACTTCCTTTAATATTGTTTGGATTCATAATTTACATGAAAAAAACTCGTTATATCTTGCTTGCTTGTTTGTTAAATGTAGAAAATTGAATTTAGCATTAGTATTAATAGGTACAGTAGTCCTATGGCTTCTTTGGTGCTGACTGACAGATTTGAAAAGTTACCAGACCAAATTATGTATCCCTACGCCGAACCATATGATCTGCAAAAACATGTGTTAAGCAGCTGTCACTTCTGACGGTCAAAATTTAGGTATATACCTAAATTTTGACCGTCAAAAGTCAGCTGTGAGCTGTCAGTCAGCACCAAAGAAGCCATGGGGCTACTGTAATTAAAATGATTCTAGTTTTTATAAATGCTACTAAATATAAAAACCAGTATCAGTGGACGCACTGACCAAGGCGTCAAGTTAAAATGTTTTGGTGTATTAATCACAACTTGTGAATGTGTGGAATGCCAGGCCCCCACCGTAGTTAGGATTCCACGTTAAACTGTAGGTCCTCCATTTCATCTCACAATCACCCTAACATTAAACATTAGCGTAAGTGCGTACAACCCGAACGGGTAGTAAGACGTGGTACTAATAATCATAATAATAATAATTTTTTAAAAATTGTTTGCTAGTGGCGAGGAGATTGGGATTTTAATCTCAAGTGGGCATATTGAGGGCGTTTATCCTAAATGGTTTCCCACGGTTCTTTTCCGCAAATGCACACACATTTCCTCTGCGGACAACCTAGGCAGGTAGTAGGACGTAGTGAACATATTTTAACACCCACACAAGTTATGACTGGTTGCATATTCATTGAGACTAGAACACACACAGCTGCCGATGAAGGGGAGATTGGGGCTCTAATTCCGATTGGGTGTTCCAAAATTGTTCTGCAATCTTCCTCCACGAAAATTTGGGTACACTTCCTCTAAATTCAACCTTACTCATTCCTCACTCATTATAGTAATCAGTATATAGGCGTACAGCCCAAACGGGTAGTAAGAAGTGGTGCTAAAAAAATTATATGCAACTAATTTAATGAAGTAATTTCGTATACACGTTTATTTACAAAACTAACAAATTGTATATGATAAATATATTTAGGTTTTATTTATTTATGTTCTCTCTTTCGACAGTTCCGTTGACTTGTCCAAATCAAGTCTTTCAGCATATCCTATAAGCAATTTTCATTTTTAGATCTTGAAACTTCATTTTCTCCTGGTGACATAGTCTATTCCTAAAATATTCCTACTCACCAGGCAAAAGGGTATATTTTAGTCTCCATCCTCTGTTAAAGTCCCAGATACAACTTCCCTGCTACCCGGATAGTTTGTATCCGGATGAACTCTCCAGGTCAATGAAACCTACACGTTCACAAAACAGAAATCATGAATGTCATCGTAAACTAGGTGGCTGTCCTATGACTTTCAATAATTCTTGGTTGCAAATACAGGTATACGTATCTGTGCTTTCTAAAGGGTGGCCCGCGAAAAAGTAGCCCGCCTCCTATCCAGCAAACGCCTTACTCTGAATTGGAGGAGGTCAAACCCCTTCCACCCATATTGTAACATTAAAAATGACACGACGTCGCCAGATGGATGATCGACAGACGGGGTGGAAAGGAATTGACATCCTCCAATTCAGAGGGAGGTGCCTGTTGGATATAGGAGGTGGGCTACTTTTCCGTGGGTGATTCTGTATATTTTGAGCTCACTTGCTTTTGGTCGCAATATTTTGGGCTCCCAACACAAGTATACAAGCTGGTAGGAAAAATTCATTATCACCCAAATATCTAATTAGGAGCTTCTCAGGGCCGATCTTATATTCAAGGAGCTGTTGTATCCAGAGAGACTTCTAGGAGATTACCATCTGGGATCCACTTGACAAGCCTTCCTATAGACACTATCTAGGGGACTGCCATACGGCTCGTTGCTAAGTAACAGTTGTTTATTAGCGAGGAGGATTTTTGGTAACTTAGCGTGACTCAACCCAGTTTTAAACACGGTTTTGAATTATTTTTGAGAGTCTTAGAATGCGTTTTGCCCGAGATCGTTATCACATGTTTTGGCGTAACGTTAGTTTTATCTGTTAAAAATGTCTGGCAAGAGGTTTTTACCGCACACTACAAATGACAAATCTGTGATTCTGAATATTGTGTGCACAGTACATGACTATAAAAATAAGATTGAAACAAAAATATTGAAGTATAATTGAATTATGAGACAAAAAATAATCTTGGAAGAAATTAACAGAAGAATACGCTTTAATTTAATTGAGTGTAATCTGAAAAACGATTTATCTGTTTTTATAAGTTTTAAATCTTCTATTTGTTTGCGGCCAATATGATTGTTTTGGAAATTGCGGAAACTACTAATTAAGAGCCCGTTTTAGATCAATGAATTCACCAGTTTACATGACCAACTTACGTAGCCTATACAGTCTCGTAAATACATCGCAGGAACAAGGGACTTGTTTTATTTTGTAAGGGAAATATTTTAAAGTTAGACCTGTTTCTAACTTTTTTGTTTTTTATTTACTTTATTTTTTATCAGTTGTAAAAATGTGCTAAAATTCACTATTTTTTACAGAGCCTAAAAATTATAATAACGCAGCGTTTTGACTTTTTATAAAAGGAGTTATTACTTTTAAATTCTTTAAGACCAATTTACTATAAAAATATTTATAATTCAAAGCTTAATTATCGAGTAATTTGTTATCTACTTGGAGGCTGTAACGTTAAAATCTCGCCCCTTGTTACTAAGACTATCTCTGGACGGAACACTGAACTATAGAAAGGTGGAACTAAGAGTTGGTTAGGCCACTCCCATCTGTTACCTCACTCCGGCTGACACACAAGACATTCCCACACCAGTCATCATTAAACAAAAAATGTTCAAACCAAAGGGTGTTTAAATCATTAAATAATTATGTACTTTTCAATAAGCCAGATATTTATTATTATTATTTATAATATATTTTACAAACCAAACTGTACTACCATTCGCTTATATAAAGTATGGATGCTAAGTATAAACAAAATATTCAGGATCGATACCCACTTCAGTGGTTGAATGGTCTAAGGCATCACTCTCGTGTTGTATTGGCCTGCTGCTAGCGGAGAAATAGGGGTTCAAATCTCAGTTGTGTTTATTGAGGGTGGATTTTCCTAAAAAAAAATCCACTCTTCCTCCACGCGAATGCGGGTAGACTACCTATAAAATTATTATTTTATCATCTCTACTCCATTATAGTAATTATCATCTATGCGTATACAGGTAGTAAGACGTGGTAATAAAAATCAATTAGAGATTTAACTAACCATACTTAAAAATATTAGACATAGCAAATCCCTAATGCTGCTTGAGCCCAGGTATATAAAGGGAGTGATTAGTACAAATTATCGGTCATACTTTGCGTGTACAAACTTTACCATTTTAGTAGTCTGGACATAATATTTAGCCATGTTATAAATTTTATTTTTGTAAGAATATGAATGTGACGTGTATCTGTTATTAGAACTAACTATCTTGTGTGACCGTTCTTCGCATGGGGAATCTTTAAGAAGCTTTATTTTTAATTATAATATAAAATTAACCAATGGTAAACGTATCCAAAAGTTTATGTAATTTTAAATATTAATCCTTTATTGGTTTAAATGATGTGACTAAACAGGAAAAATAGGCAGACTGACTAAAACATTATTTCAACATAGGGTCTTACTATAATACAAAAATCTTTGCATAAAAGCGATCGTAATAGAAGTATAACGATGCAATATATATTATTATTAAACAAAATTTGTTAAAAGAACAACAACGTTAAAAAAAATCCTAAGTGAAATAATGGCCTTTTATAGATACATATTGGTCCCTGTAATTAACGGCCATATTTTGATATTGTAACAAGATTAGAGTCTAACAGCGGGACCAGCGTGTTCTCGTTGTTGGCCCTTGTGGCTGCGCTCCTTGTTCTCT